>LNAC01000132.1:2925317-3039246 GCA_002007465.1 Ailurus styani | reverse complement strand
CGGCTGCGGGCTCCTCGTCGCCGGCGGGGCTGCACGCGAGCGGCGCGCGGACGTCCCCGCTGGCTCTCGTGCCCCCGGGGAGCGCACTGCACAGACGCGCCGAGCCGGGCGGAGCCGCGGCGGTGCACCAGCGGCGCCTCGGGCAGGAGCAGGGCGGCTTCGGCGAGGGCAGCGGGAGGTAAGGGCTCCCCAGGAGGCTGCGCGTTTATTTTCCTCCTTCCCTTACTTCATCAAACGGCGAAGCCGAAATGGGGAGTGTGGGGTGCTGTGGGCCGATGGGGGGCGAAGAGGGTATGGGGCCCGCCGGGGTGGTCGCCCTGACGGCGTCGTTGGTGTCCCTTGTAGGAAATCCGCTCCCCCCGGCCCTTCTTCGCTCCCTCCTTCTCTGCCTCTGCCTCCGCCCTGGAACCTCTTGGCTAACCCCTGGGCGGGAGAGACAGCTAAGGGAGGACGGAGAAAGGCAGAAGGATGCGCGCAGGAGTGGGTGGGTTGGCGCGCGGTGCCCGGTGATTGACTGCGGGCGGCGGGCGAGGGAGGGAGCCTGAAGTACCAGAGTTTGCTGGGGCTGCGTCCCCAGGATGGTCCTGTGCGTCCCGGGGTCTGGGGCACCAAGTGGGGTGCACTAAGGAAGGCTCCGCCAGGAACTTTTGGGAAGCCCTGTCTCATGTTTGGGGAGAGGCGCTGGGATGCGTCCAAGGCCTGGCCCTTTCTGAACTACAAGGATGTGCGGGGGGTGGGGTGGGGGGTCGCCTCCCTAAACTTCCTGCTGTTCCTCCTCTTCCATGTATCTCTTTTGCTTCCTTCCTGCCCTTTTCCATAGACGACCCGGCCTTGTGCCGTTCTTCAAACAAAATACAAACCACTGTAGTCAATAAATTTAAAGCAAGTATAAAGAAGAGAGCACAAAGGCATAGCTCTTAATTACATTGTGGTTCATTTTAAAGATGAAAATATTTGTATGTAAATAATATAATGTATTATATATAGTGTAATAAACATATATAATATATATATATACAGGCCTAGAGTAATTTTTAAGAAATACTTTGAGACTCTCACCTAAAATTATATTACATTTACATTATGTTTACATCACATGTACTTGATGCTATTCAACAGAAATGGTAAATCAATGCATTCTGTGTCTTAGATCTGTATGAGCTATAACTGTTCTTTGAATCACATCCATCTTTTAAATTCAGAGATTTCCAGCTATTTGAAAGCCTTGGGCTACACTATAAGAATAAAAGTCACATTAAATTAAAAGAAAAAGTACTGATGCTGGGTTTTTTTTTTAGTGGATCATCCATGTACCGCTCTTTCCTTTTACTAAAGGCTGGTTGTTATGCCAATAATTTTCATAAAAACAGCAACAATTGGGGAGCTTCAAAGTGTTTTTACCTAAGCCTGAGGTGTAGCAGGGGCCTGGAATACATCTGTATGTGAATTGACAAGAGGGTAGATAAGGCAAATGATTTCACTTCAGGTAAAAGAAAATTCAGCTGCACTTCCTTCTGAGGGCACCTCATTTGCCTTCTGGTATCCCAACAGAGAAACCCCCTTACTATCAGCACGTGTCTTAGGCATCACAATGGTTTGATCAATCAACTCTTCCAATCAATGCTTGCAAGACTTGGCTAGTAACATTATTTGCTGGCTATTTGTGTTCTTTTTCTTTTTTAAACGACAGCATGCCAACTACAAAAACGAAGTAAGATTGTTAAATAGTCTAGAATTGTTGAGATGGCATGATTGAGACATTGAGGCTCTGTATATATGTGTCATCTCTCTCTATTCCTTATTATGATTGTGACCTAAGCAATCTTGCATTTTGTCTACTTCTGTAGATTTTTTTTTTCCTCAGCCAGTCTGCTTTAATTTCTGATTAGACATATTTTGCAAAGATGAATTATCTTAAATTTCTCTAACGGGTGCTGGGACTGCTAATTTCTTTTGAATAACATTGGTCTCGGTTTGAGGAATAAGATATCAATCATTTATGGTTTTCTGATCTTGGTGTCCTTTGCCTGTCTGGAGATAGGTATTTAATAATGATGGTATACACAAGGCAGTAGTGCATAAAAATATTAGACACAGAAATGACATTTTCATTTTGGTTTATAAGCCAATGAACTAAAATTATGAAGGAATAGAGTCCCATGTGGTTCTTATTGGTTGACTTCGTTAGGGAGTAAGGTACATGATGTAGTCTTGAGTTAGAATGATTTAGGGGTCAGTAATTTGGATTTACCTTTCATTTTTATGGCATAAAAATTCATTGCTCTTCCCAGAAAAATCTGAGGAGCAGAGTTTGTAGAAGGTGTGAGGATGTTGTTGGTTACATGACATATGGGTTTCTTTGGGCACTAGTTGTTGGCGTCACTTTATGGTAATATGGCAGACACTGATAGGCCACATCCCTCTTCAAGGAAGAGCTTGTTGTGCCAGCTTCAGAGAGTGCTGTCAATAGATAGCCTGCAAAAGTCCTTGAAGGAGATTGCTTTAGTTGTAGAAAGCATCTTTGGCCAAGAACATGTCTTTTTCCCGGGCTGCTCACACCCAGTGGCTGATCCATGTGGGAGTGTAAAGACCTGGTCATCTCAGCCCAACTGCAGACAACTCTGTAGGACTATTCTAGATCTGGAACTCCCTATGGGACTTGCAGAGCAGCCTGACACTTCCCGTTTCTGCTTCCTTCCCCATTCTCAGATGTTGATAGCAAGGTGGTCCTTAAAAAAAATTGCATACCCAACTTCATCTGAGAGTGGTGTTCCTTGGGGAAGCCAGCCTGTTACCATATCTCCATTCACATTCATTTTGCCAGTTTTAATCTTTTATCTTTTAAAATGTAGTGCCACTTCTCATTGGAAGACATTTCCCTCTCTCTGCTGCCCGTCTGTTCCTCCTTATTTTCTCTTTCTTCCCTTCTATTGGATCTTCAGCGTCTTTAGTCTCTTTTCTGTCTAATGATTTCAACATTATATATCCCATTTCTGTTCCTTTAGTAGGCATGTTTTGTTTTTAATATTCAGATTTTGTCTTGTTTTTAACATTCAGATTTTGTCTTAACAGATGAAGTGAATCAAAATATCTATTCTGTTTTTGCATAATATAAGGGCCTTATTAAGTTATAATTCTGATCACACTCTGTATTTCATAACATTTTGTGGCATAATAGTTCCACCACATTTTTCACATGCACTGTGTCATTTTATGTAATTAAATTTTGTTGTTGTTGTTGGATTGTTGTCATAGTCGATGTTTATTTAAACGTATCCACATTTTCTGTGCTTACTGGATTTTCTTGCATCCCTTTCCTTCCTTCTGGATCAGATTCCTTCTTATGGAGGTAGTTTTTTGGCAAACGTATGCAAATGATAAATATCTCTTCATCTGTTTTGTTTGCTTGAAACTGTATTTTACCCTAACACTTGAATAATAGATTATCTGGGAGCAGAATTCTAAGTTGACAATTATTTTTCTTGCCACTTAGAAGATATTGTCTTCCAGCCTCTGTTGTTAATAATCAGAGATTGTTTCTTGGTTGCTTTTAATATTCCTCTTTGTTTTTGGTGTTCTGCAGTTTTATTATGGTATGCCCAGATTTGGGTTTATTTTTACTTTTTCTCCTTGGGTCTTCTCATGATCTGATCAGGTGACCCTTGTATTTTTTGAATTATTACAGATTTGTGACATGTCTCATCATGTATTATCTTGCCTCTATTCTCTCTATTCTTTCCTCTGTAATTCTTATTAGATATATGTTGGACCTTCTTGTTTTATTCCTCATGTCTATTACCTCTGTGTGTGTGTGTGTGTGTGTGTGTGTGTGTGTGTATTTTTTTCCAGTTAGAAAATATTTTTAAGAGTCATTGGAGTGGGACGCCTGGGTGGCTCAGTTGGTTAGGCAGCTGCCTTCGGCTCAGGTCATGATCCCAGGGTTCTGGGATCGAGTCCCATATCGGGCTTCTTGCTCGGCAGGGAGCCTGCTTCTCCCTCTGCCTCTGTCTGCCATTCTGCCTGCTTGTGCTCTCTCTCTCTCTCTCTCTCTGACAAATAAATAAAATCTTAAAAAAAAAAACTTAAAAAAAAAAAAGAGTCATTGGGGTAATTCTTCAGGACTGTTTTCCAGCTAACCAATTCTTCTTCATTTATGCCTTATCTTTTATTTAAGTTGTAGCTCCATTGAGCTATGATTTATTGTTTCTTTTTTAGAGTGCCAATTGATACCTTTCCATATCTGCTTGTTTTATTCTCCTAGGTTTTCTATCATTCTGTTATGAATTTTGTCCTTATTTTATCTGTTTAATAGTCATACCTGTACCATGTTATAGTCTCAGATTGTTCTCTTACTTGAAATTCTTCTGCTGGTTCTTCCAAAACTATATATCCACTATAAATGGATCTTTTCTTCATGTGGTCTGTTACTGGGATTATGAGCTCTTCTCCAGCCAGGTTTTTACTTTTGTTTTTGTTTTTGTTTTTTTTTTCCATAGTAGTTTTATTTTTCCCTGTTTTTGAAAGTTTCTCTTAGATTGATATTGTGTTTGTCTTTGTAGAATAGCTCAGGGGTTTTGCTGGTCCAGGGTCAGTTTTTTAAAAAAAATTTTTGAAGCGTAATTGACATGTAACATTATATATTCAGGTGTACAACATAATGATTCAATACTTGTATATATTGCAAAATGATCACCATGTTAAGTCTAGTGAGCATCTAGAGGATCAGCTTTTACATTAACTTCCCAGCTTGAGATTCCTGTACCATGCTGGTGATCTAGATTCAAGCTGTGTGTGTTTGGAAGTGGGGTGTGGGGGGGGTGTGTGGGAGGGGCAGGTTAGGGCTTTAATCCAAAGAATACTTTTTTTCCTTCTATCTAGAGCCCCAGGAAGAGACAAATTTACTTCCTCGGCCAGACTTCTAGTCTTTTTTTCTTTTTTAAAAGATTTTATTTATTTATTTGACACAGAGAGAGACACAGCGAGAGAGGGAACACAAGCAGAGGGAGTGGGAGAGGGAGAAGCAGGCTCCCCGCCCCCCAGCAGGGAGCCTGATGCAGGGACCCGATCCCAGGACCCGATCCCAGGACCCGATCCCAGGACCCGATCCCAGGACCCGATCCCAGGACCCGATCCCAGGACCCGATCCCAGGACCCTGGGATCATGACCTGAGCCGAAGGCAGACGCTTAACAATTGAGCCACCTAGGCTCCCCAGGCTTCTACTCCTTAAACTAAGGGGTCAGCTTCTTCAGAGTTCTCCTTTATGCAAAGGTCTTGGCTCTAGTTACCTTCCTTTCATGGGCCCCAAACCAAGTGGCTTGTCCCCCCACACACATGAAATCTCCAGCCTCTCAGCATTAATGTCTGTGTCTAAGCTCTGTGTCACTTAGGGTAGCTGTGGGGCCAGTGTACGTGCCTGCTTTTCTGATATTTGTTTCCTTTCTGTTCTGATATCTGTTTACCTTTCTTTCTTTCTTTTTTTCCCCCTCTTCAAGTTTACTTAATGTATTCGATTGTCCTGGTCTTTTAAAAATCTGAGTATCTCTGTGCTTGTAGCAGGGGGGAGTTTGGTCCACATTCACTCAGCCGGCCATGCTAGTGGAATATGACATCCACCTGTGACCGTATCCACTTTGAGAACTGACTCTTTTCAATCATTTTCTCCCCCCCCACACAATCTTTTCACGCTCTTTTTATTTTTTATTCATTTTTTTCACATTATTTTAAAAAACGTAATTATACCAGTCTTTCTTTCTCTCTCTCCCTCCCCTCTTTACTTCCTCTCTTCCTCTCTCTCTCTTCCTTCCTTTCTTTCCTGTAACATTAACATTTGAGTTGAGTCCAAGAAAGATGTCTTACAGAGTGTCTCGCAGTCTGGATTTGTCTAGTGGTTTACTCACTTCGTGAGGTTCAGGTTAACCATTTTTGGCACAAACACTCCTACTTGGGTAATGTGTACTTCCTGTTACATCACAGCAGGAATGTCTGTCCCATTACTGAGTGAGACCACTTGACAGGTGATACCTACCAACATTCTGCTGTTTTGTCTTTCTTACTTTGAGACTACGTGAAAAACCTGCTTCCCCATGAGTTTCACCCCATTTTTAAAATTAAGTTTAAAATTTTGAGCTAGTTATAGATCGACATGCAGTTGTAGGAAATATGCAGAGAGAGCCTGTGTACCCGTCACTCCGTTTTTCCCAGGAGTAACATTTTGAAAACCAATGATATAATCACACTCTAGGAAATTGACATTACTAGAATCTATAGATCTTCCTTAGATTTCACCAGTGTTACACTCATTTGAGTGTGTGTTCAGTTCTGTGCAGTTTTGTCTCATGTGTAAGTTCCCATACCACCACAGTCAGGATCCAGAACTTTCCTGTCACCACAAGGATCCCTTATGCTACTCCCTTTAGAACTACCTCTGCCTCCCTCTCACTCCCTGGCCCCATTTCTAACCCCTAGCCTCCACAATCTGTTCTCCATCTCTATAATTTTGTCATTTCAAAAATAATAATAAAAATACATGGAATCATAGATAATATGGCCTTAAAGATTATTTCTTTTCTCAGTGTAATTCCCCAGAGCTTCATCCAAGCTGTGTTATCAGTCATTGTTCCTTTTTATTGCTGTGCAATAGTCCCTTCATCCGTAGAAGGACATTGCGCTTTTTCTGTTTGGGGCTATTGTGACTGAGGTTGCTCTGCACGTTTGTGTATGGGTTTTGTGTGAATGTAAGTTTTCGTTTCTCCGGGATAAATGCCCAGGGGTGTGATTGTTGAGTCCTGTGATAATTGCATGTGTAGTTGGATAAGAGATCACCAAACTATTTTCCAGAGTGGGTCTACCATTTTACATTCCTACCAACAATGTATGAGTGATTCAGTATTCTGCATTACGTTAGAGTTTGTCTGCCATTTTACTATGTTTCCTGTTTGTTTCTTCCTTTATTTCTCTTTTCTTGCCTTCCTGTGAGGATTTCTGTTTTGATTTCTTTATAGTGTTTTCGAGTGTATCTCTTTGTAGAGTTTTCTCAGTGATTGTGTTGGCTCTTACTATATATATTTATGTCCCTTTAAACTTGCTTCATTTTAAATGCTGTTGTTTTGAATATAAGACGTTATTATTATTTTTTGTTGTTTCAGTCATTGAATATGAAATTATTTAGGCAACTGATACTGGGAAGGAATTTGTGGTTGACAGTTCTTTTCTTTCAACACTTGAAAAATGTGCCCTTACTTCAGGCTGCTTTGGTATCTGATGAGAAAATCATTGTCGTTTGAATTGATACCCCACTAAAAGGCAATGAGTTCTTTCTCTCTTTCGGGTTGGTTTTATGATGTTTTTAGCTTTAGTTTTTAGAAGTTTAATAATGATGTGTCTTGGCATGGATTTCTTTGGGTTTGTTTTTTCTTGGGTTTGATTAGCTTCTTCCTTTTTTTTTTTTTTTTAAAGATTTTATTTATTTATTTGACAGAGAGAGAGCATAAGTAGGCTAGGCAGAGTGGCAGGCAGAGGGAGAGGGAGAAGCAGGCTCTCTGATGAGCAGGGAGCCCGATGTGGGACTTAATCCCAGGACCCTGGGGTCATGAAGGCAGTCAGTCGCTTAACTGACTGAGCCACCCAGGTATCCCTTATTAGCTTCTTAAATCGGTATGCTTTTGTCTTTTCACCAAATTTGGGAAGTTTTCTGGCATTTTTTTTTTCCAAATACTCTTTCAGCTCTACTGTCTTTCTCTTTCCTTCTGATTCTGTTTTTTTTTTTCTAATTTTATTTATTTATTTGTCAGAGAGAGAGAGAAAGAGGGAGGCAGAGGGAGAAGCAGGTGCCTCGATGAGCAGGGAATCTGATGTGGGACTCGATCCCAGAACCCTGGGATCATGGTCTGAGCCGAAGGCAGACGCTTAACCAACTGAGCCACCCAGGCGCCTCTCCTTCTGGTTCTCTAATGATATGAATGTTGGATCTTTTCTTATTGTCCCACAGGACTCTAAAGTTCTGTTCATCTTTTTTTGTTTGTTTACTTTCCTTCTGTTCTTCAGATTTGATAAATTCTATTGTGCTATTCTCAAGTTCATTGATTCTATCCTCTGTCACCTCTACTATAGAGCCATTGAGTGTTTTATTTTGGTTGTTTTATTTTTTGTTCTGTAATTGCCATTGCTATTTTTTTTAAAGAACTTATACATCTCTGTTGAGATTCTCTATATTTTTTTCATTTATTTCCAGAGAATCTGAATTTTCTTGTTGAAGCATTTTTATAACGGATGGTTTAAAATTCTTACCAGATACCTATACTCTCCGATTCACTTTAGTATTGGTGTCAGCTGATTGACTTTTCTCATTCGTGCTGGGACATATCCTGGACATGCAGGCCAGCATGTTAGGCTCAGGTCTTGTTTACATTTTGCATTTTAGCAGATGGTCACCGTGTTTAGGTTTAGCACGCAGGTCCTGGATTGCATTTGTGGGCTGTGGTTTCAATGACAATTTGATTTCCAGGGGCCTTGCTGGTTGTTTTAGTCTGTTTGGTTTGTCAGGTGCTTCTGGGCTCCCACTGAACCCTGCTGATCGCGCTGGAGGGAGGGGGAAGGAGCCTCCCCAGGCCAGGCCTGCTGGTGCCTCTAGGTAAGGGAAGGGGTTTTTTGGCCCGAAGGGATAAAAAGCTATTCCCAGCCCAGAGCTTGTTGTGGTGGGATTCCCCCTGCCAGTGCTGTGAGGCCATCTGCTGTTGTTGGCTGGACCCCCAGTTAGATGCAGGGGAGGAATAAGTCCACCTGTATTATCCACTGCCAAGTTGAAGTTGGGAGACTCTGGGCCCGAGGAACCTGCGGTGGGATGGGGAGTCCTAAGGCATCCTGCTGCTCTGTTGTTCCTCTGGTCTGGGGTGACAAACCAGTCCACCTCCTCTTTTCAGTGTTTGGAGTCCTCCTTTGATTGCCTCTTGGGTTATTTCCAGTGTTTATAGTTGTGCTAAGCGGGGAGAGGCTGGGAGAGGTGAGTGTCTGCTATCTTGTGTGGACCAGAAATATATGTCTTTTAAAAATACCAAGTGGGCTCATTAGCCACGTTATCCACTAATATAGTTGAAAATACTCATTTGACTGTGTTTTCCTATAATGTGTTTGTGAGGGAGACATAGACTAATCCTCCCCTTAAATTTACCTAAGTTAAATTCAAATTAGGTTAATTAATATTAACGGTAATTGGATAATTGAATGCTAAGTCAATGTTGTTAGTGGGATCTAAGACAAAAATCTATGTATGTGATATAGTCTTTATTGAATATTTTTCTCCAAGTTATTTTATCGCATTTGAAAAATGTGAGTACCTTTTTTCTTTTGCCATCTCTGGGAAATACTAAAAAAATCCTTTATCAGATGGATACTTTAAACCGTAGAGAAAACAAATGACATTATTTGCACAAGCAACTTGGTGATATTTAGAGTGGATTAAGGAAAAGATACCAGGATTCTGTCTTTGGCTGTCCTGGTTTATACCACAGTGCTGACTCATAGAATACTGGCATTTTCAGAACTGAAAGTGAACTTAGAGATAACCTATTTCAGCTGTATTGTTTTATATTTAAGGAAGCTGATACTTTGCAAATAAGGGAACCTAAGTTCCTTCAGTTCCATAATGGCAGGGCTTATTTATTTTGAATTTCTAGTATTTTCTAATTTTGTTTTCTTTAAGAAATCAGAATCACTTTCTTTTTAGAAGACTTAGAAGACTTTTAAGAGAAAAGCAAAATTATATATTGAAGCATGATTTCTCATTCCTTTTTCGAATGAGGAGAAAAAATACTAAATAAACTGGGATGGCGTCAGGTACTCTTTAAAAAAATAGGCATGTTTGAAAATCTGATAATCATATGGACCGACTATCCAGAAAAATGAACACAAACTCAAACATTTGCACACGGTATTGAGGGTATCTAGCGAAGACCACTAGATACTGTGTTTTTTGTCTCGTGCCATGTGATATCTGTGGATGGTCTTTGCTGTGGAAAAAAACATAAGGATAATGCCTCATTTTACAGTCAGACTTACCCTTCAGAGCTCATGGATCCTGGCAGTTGTCCTGGGTACAGCGCACTGGTGTGCTGAGGAATTTGTTTTCCTGCAAGTTCTAGAAAGCCAGTAGGTGAGAAGGATATAACAGGACCAGCAGGTGTTAAAACAGACGGTGGGAAATACAAACGGGCAACTCAGCCCACAACACTTGCTTTCTCCTCCTACACACATACACACACCTCAAGATTCCTTGGAAAGATCCTTCATCTGCTCCGGTCTGCTGTCACCCTCTTACTGTGAGGGGCAACGTGGCCCTTTGGAGAGGATCCTTCTTTGCTTTAGGAAGGCTGTTCTGGTAGTCATTTAAACCACATTTCACCCACATGACATGTTAGGGGTTAAACGAAGAAAGTGTTTAGTGCCATTTGATGTATTTCCCGGGTACTGTCTGAGGGGGAGAAGAAAACCACGTCCCTGTTTTTCTTACAGAATGGATCCAAATAATTTGAGAGCATAGAATGATAAACATCTCTGCATCCAGCGAGTGAGTGAGGCTAGCATTTCCAAAACTGTTGCGCTTAAATTACTTTTAAGGAAACTGTTTTTGTATATACTTAAAGGAAGCTCCTATATTCTTCTCTGTGACTAGTACAGGGCCCGGGATGGGAAATAAGACTCAGAAATGATTTGAAGATTCACACTGTCTACTAGAGTGAAAAACCTCAGTGCAGAAGGGTAGGAAGGTTGTCCACAAAGAAATAATACAATGACAGTTTTATTTTTAGTGCTTTTGCATATTTTAAAATATTTAAAGGACTTTTGTTTTCAGGGTTAGTCTTTAGTAATTGAATAATTGGGCCTGGGAATCACAAGTCCTAAGGGCCATTTCTGTTGTGCCACTAAGTGGGTAAGTGACATCCCCTGTGTCAGCCTTAAGGTATAAATTAAGACACTGAATTATGGTAATCTTTCCAGCATTATGATTTATAAAATTTTAGTAGTTGTTATTTGACACATGAGGGGAATTTTTTGATAGATCCCTGTAATTAAGTATTAGTCATAAGAAACCTCTCCAGGGAACTAATTTTTAAGTTTGAAATTATTATAAAACCTCGACACGGTCATAAATTTGCATTAGTCAGGGAGGTCATGGTTGGGTTAGGACTCCTTAACTATGTGGGTACAGTATAGCACAGTTTGGGGAATAAACACTTTAGTGCTGATGGTGACCATGGCCGCAGTGATGACACCAATGTGGATGGCACTAGATTTAATTGGTCTGGAGCTGCAGTGATGCTGTAGGGTGCTCATTCAGCATCATTTCCCCCTTTTCTCTTTATACTTCCTGTGCTATACAAGTTGGAAGGCCAATCATTCAACTTTTCGGCTTCCCTTGAAACTAAGAGTGGCCCATATTACAAAGATTAGATGGAGATTCCTGGGGAATGCTTTCCTTCTTTAACAAAAGGGGAAGCTTCTTAAAGAGAAGGTTCTTGCCCTTGACCTTTATCCCTTCTTTCTCAGTAGAGCGTGGATGCCCTGCTTTGAGGTGAGAATCATTTTGCAAGCGTGAGAAATAAAACCAGACACTTAGGATGATGAAGCAGAAAAATAGATGTAGCTTGGATCCTTGATGATCTCTTAGAGTAAATCTATTAACCCTGTACTGCTACCCTCCAGCCTTATTCCATGAGAAAAAATAAAACCTCTGTTTCTTCCAGTATTTATTAGGTTTTCTGTTACTCTGAGCCAAACACATTCCCAACTGAATATGTAAAGTAATTATTATGACTTTGCATTTTGCATTTTTGAAGGATAAAATTAGTGTTTATAGACCTTTGTAATTACTGATGTTGGGCCCAAAATTTGGGCTAGTTTGTACAAATATTCTCATTCTGAGGAAGCTCGGGTGTGAAACTTTTGGATAATTTGTAACATTTTTATTTTATTGTTCATGGAATGAAGAATAGCAGAAGACTGTCTCTGTTTTATATTGCTTAAAGAATATTTCAAATTTTATTCAATGGGTGAAATTTATATGAGGAAAACTATTTCTGTGAGTCACACCTCCCACTTTGCTGTAATCTCTGGTAAGATGGGGCTACAGCTGAAGAATACCAATGAGCCTTGAAAAAATGTTTTCCTCATTTGGTTTATAGACAAAAATGTATAGTGGAGTGGGTTGCCTGCTTTACTGTTTAGTCTAAGTTTGTTTCCAGCAGATTCCTTCTGACCTCACACTTTCATATGACTGAAATACTTTAAAAGAAGGACTTTAAAGATTAAAGAAGGATGGCCATTTAGCAGTATGTGGATACAGAAGATGGGAGATAAGTTTTTTGTGTGTGACATAGCATTTGCACCATCTCCATTTGGTTTAAGTGCAGGGAATTAATTTTTTGCATGTAAGTCATATAATGGGAGAAAAAGAAGAATTCAATTAGGATATATTTGTGTTGGTTTTTTCAGTTAGATTGCATTCATTTGAGAGTAACTGAAAATTTGACATGCAATATTGTAAGTAAGGAGGATTTTTGTGTGTTTGGTTGTTTGTTTTACATGCAATAAGATATCTGGAAGGAGACAGCCTAAGGCTGGGCCCACTGCACAAGGCGGTTATCAAGGATTTAGGCTCCTTCTTGCTTTTGACCCTATTGTCATTGGTACATGCTTCTCATTTTCTTGGTGGAAAGACAGTGAACATCCAGGAATGGCATCTGGACCACGGGCAGGAATAAGGGGCTGGACAAAAGGCAAGGCACAGACCAGCCATCAGCTCTTATTTATAAAGACAGTGATAGCTCCCAGGAAGATGCATCTGGTGACTTCTACCAATATCTTATTGACCAGAACTATGTCAATGGCCCTCCCTAACTACAGGGAAGTCTAAGAAATAGAGGTGGTTTTGGGGTGCCTGGGTGGCTCAGTTGTTAAGCGTGTGCCTTCAACTCAGGTCATGATTCCAGGGTCCTGGGATCGAGCCCCACATTGGGTTCCCTGCTCAGTGGGAAGCCTGCTTCTCCCTCTCCCACTCCCCTTGCTTGTGTTCCCTGTCTTGCTGTGTCTCTGTCAAATTAATAAATAAAATCTTAAAAAAAAAGAAATAGAGGTGTTTTTTTTCATAAAAAAGAAAAAATACAAAAAATAAAAACAAAAGATAAAAAAAGAGGGTGATAAACACATTTTTGTACTTATAAAGTCATGCTCTACTTTGGGAAGTCACAATTTGCTTCATGTATCAAGGTATGGAAATGGTTGTATATGAAAGTGATTTAGAAAATAGTTATCAGTACAGACAAAAAATAAAAAATACAACTAAAAAGAAGAAACACAAGTTCAAAGATTTTTCAGTGTTGAAAATCCACATTTATATTTCAAGATAATGTAGTTTAAAAAAATGTAGTTTAAAAAAAAGAAAAACCTTGATGTAAATCCTCCCTTTCCTCTGGCTAAATGAGTATCATGTATTCAGTATAAAATCTTTATATGTTCCATGTGTTAAGAATAAATGTACATTTAATCTTGTTAAAAAAATAAGGGAAAATTGGTACTTCTCAAAACATCAGGATTCTGTTATATTAAGAAAGAAGGGGAAATGGATATTGGGTAGCCAACCATCACTGTCATTGTATGAAGACTATTTCTCAGCTTTAAAAATCCTATGTGTAGTATAATGTCATAAATGCATACTCTGAAGACATCTTAAATTTTAACAGTTTAAAAATAGTTATTAATTATTATTGCTTTAAATACCTGTTAGTTACAGTCATTTAAAATTTTTGTATCAAGTTGCCACTTTGTGTCAAGATAGCTGACTGGCATATAAAACTCAAAGTATATCTTGATGGTCATTGGTATTAAACTAATCATGGGGGGCATCTGGGCGGCTCAGTCATTAAGCGTCTGCCTCTGGCTCATGATCCCAGGGTCCTGGGATTGAGCCCCGCATCGGGCTCCCTGCTCAGTGGAGAGCCTGCTTCTCTCTCACCCCCCTATTTCTGTTCCCTCTCTTGCTGTGTCTATCTCTGTCAAATAAATAAGTAAAAATCTTAAAAAAAAAAAAGCCAACTAATCATGGACAAAAGTCATAATTTTTTTCTATAATGAATAATGACATATGTAAATGTGAAATTCTAAGAAATCAGACAGTGACGATATTACATACGAGTACAGTCATTCATGAAATACTATGGTTTATTTTTTGTTTTAATTTACATTTCTATATTTTGGGTTATTTTTAAAAATTTCTAAAAATTTTAATGACATATATGAATAATACCCAAGAGCAGATATTTATTTTGAAAAGAATAAAATTGGCTGAATTCCAGCATTTCTGCTTTGCTGTTCTCATTCAGGATATTGACAGAAATATCCTGTAATTGAAGGTTTATTCTCCAATTGATGTAGGCACTCTACTTAGAAGCTGTTTATCCACATCAAGAAGGATAATGGATCTTCTCTGTTAATTTTTTTCCATTAAAATAGGGTGAGGCAACTGTTCTTACCACACTTCACAGGGATAGTATAAAGGTAAATGAAATAATGGATGTGAAGTACATTTTTTTGCTCTGAAAGGAGGTGTTATATAAATTCTATAAATAGTATTATTAATGTGTAAATAAGATGATAGGTGAGCATTTCCAAGAGTGAGTACCCCAGTAGGGATTTTTAGCACGATCCTCAATGTCAGTTTTTTCCAAAGGAGAGCAGGATAGCAAAACATTCTTCCATTCTTGCATCAAAGTATCAAAGGTAAACCTCAATGTGAGGGGAAGAGAATGTATAGAAAGAGTTTCAAAGAGAGGTGATTTGTTGAGTACTGCAATATCATAATAGATTTTACACAAATATAAAAAGTCCTTTGGGTCTCTTTAGTGGCTACGGAAATGGGAAAGCTCTGATTAAAATGTGAACTCTGATTAAAACTTAGAATGGAACTTCCAGTGGCTATATCTTAAAAATAACGAGGTTCTGTTCGATTCATAAAAATATTCAAAATAAAAATCTTCCAAAGAGATTTTTGTAGTATCTTCAATAAAGGTTTTTGTTATCCTCTTGGCCCCAAGAGGATATTCCTTGGAAGATAATTTGGGACAGGAAGCTGTTCCTTATTTCTAATGTCACTGCCGTGCTTTCTGTATGCTAGTCACCTGTAAAAGTGAATCACATTATATGGTGATAAGAGTCTTTGACTTTGAACCAGGGGGCAAGATTCCTGTCTCAGGCTTGCCACTAATTTATCTGTGTAACTGGGAAAGTTATTCAGTTTCTTTGTGTAGAGCAACATCCTTGAAGCCATCTCTTTCTCTTCGTGCATTCTAGACTTAAGGTGCTTAGCTGATCAGTTGAGGTCATTGGGCAAAGTCACATCTCTGTGGGAAGAGTACTGCCTGTCCTTTGAGTCAGTCTTATGGTGATGGGTAATCAGCCATGAAATTGGCCCATGAAAGCTTTGCTTCTCTCTGTGCCTTCTTCTCTTGGGTGATTTGTTGAAGATAAGGCTTGGGTGTGAGTTCATTGGCGGTTTATGCTAAGAAGACAGTAGCTAAGATGGAACAAAGTTGGCCAGTTAAGGACAGGGCGCATGTCATACTTTGTAAATCCAATTATGCATATTTCTGTCTCTCTCCTCAAGTCTTTGGAAAGTCTTATTTAATTGTTTTAGCTGTCTTTTGAAAGCAAAGAGGAAGGTCAGATTTCAATAAGAGCTATAGGGGGAAGACTTCCCTCCCTCTAGCCCAAACCAGTGCGGTAGTAGCAGTAGGAACAATCACTGGAGAGTAGGAAATTCCCGAGAGACATTTTGGAGATTATGGTGGGGACTGGGGAGCTGTGGCTGCCAAATACTGCTAGAGGTACAGATGCCATTTTCAAAATGGAGACTCTTCCTCCACTGCACGCCTTAAAAGCTTGGGGTTTACTTTGGTTGAAAAAGGTGGCAGTTTCCCAGAAGGCTTGCAGTTTCCTCATCCGGAAAATGAGCGGATTGGACCAAGTCATACTTTCACAGCCATTTATATTTTCTTCCTCCTGGCTCCTTTATTTTGAAAGATTTTGTCCACCAAACTATTTCTATAATTATGTCTTTTTAAAGCAACCAGAAGCGTATAAGGCAGCCAATTAGAGCTTCCAACTAAATGTGAGATAACTAGTGTTATCATTCTGAGAAGTTACAATTCAGCCAAAAGTGAACAAATCTGATATTCATGTTCATTCAAGAAAGCAATAAATGTTTGCAAATTTATCAGACTGCAGATTTGCAGTTTGATACGTCATCTAAAGCAGCAGTCCTCTGTTTCTTCCTTCCTCATCTCTGATTCCTACTTTGTAGAGGCATTACTTTCTTTTTGTGTGTGTGTGTGTGTGTGTGTGTTTAATTATTCTTTTTTTAAATTTTTTTAATTTTTATTATTTGCCCAAGGGGTACAGGTCTGTGAATCATCAGGCTTACATCTTTCACAGCATTCACCAAAGCACAAACCCTCCCCAATGTCCATAACCCATCCACCCTATCCCTACCCTCCCACCCCCCAGTAACCCTCAGTTTGTTTTATGAGATTAGAAGTCTCTTATGGTTTGTCTCCTTCCCCATCCCATCTTGTTTCATTATTTTTCCCTCCCTACCCCCCACAACCCCCCACCCTGCCCCTCAAGTTCCTCATATCAGAGAGATCATATGATAATTGTCTTTCTCTGATTGACTTATTTCGCTCAGCATAATACCCTCCAGTTCCATCCATGTCGTTGCGAATGGCAAGATTTCGTTTCTTTTGATAGCTGCATAATATTCCATTGTATATATATACCACATCTTCTTTATCCATTCATCTGTTGATGGACATCTAGGTTCTTTCCATAGTTTGGCTATTGTGGACATTGCTGCTATAAACATTCGGGTGCACGTGCCCCTGAGGATCACTACCTTTGTGTCTTTAGGATAAATACCCAGTAGTGTGATTGCTGGGTCGTAGGGTAGCTCCATTTTCAACTTTTTGAGGAATCTCCAGAGGCATTACTTTCAAAGAGTTTACTGTTCCTTCACGTTTGCCTCCATATTCCGCATAGGCTGCTATTTCTTGCTTTTTAGTTATATTTTTTACCTAACTATTTCCTGCTTTGGATTCTGACACACATATGTGCACACACACATGCACACGCTCACCTACTTTGCTTCCTCAGTTTAATTTTCAAATTGCTGAGACTGGAACTATCCCTCACTGCTGAATCCTTTGGTTTACTATGATTCCATTTCCTTGTAAATATTTTTACTTCCTTCCTATGTCATAGCTGTTTTAATTATTTTATTTTTCAGAGTTTTTAAAGCACCTCTTCCTAGTTGATCCACAAACACTGCAACACAATTATAAATACTTTCTTAATATAGTTAGTTTAATCAGACAGTCTATACATTTCATCCTTTACTAGCCACTTGCACCCTCGAGCTGTTCATACATTTGCTCACTGTTGTCATTTTGGAATCTTCCTCTCCCATGCAAACTAGGGTCACTGTGGGCTGAGGTAACAAGTAGCCCTCTCACCTATACTCTTTCAAACACATCAGAAATAAATTTCTCCGTCATGTCACTCTACTGAACTGTTTCAGGTGAGCTGGGAGGGGTGACCTGCTGTTCTGGGGGATGGGGTGGGGTGCTGCTCTGCTTTCTGAAGTCACTCATGGACCCTGCTTAGGGGCAGTTCTGTTCTCCGTTCATGAGTTCCAAAGTTGTCAGGGTCCACTGCTTTCAGTCAGAGCATGGAGGTAGTGCTGGGCATGGCTGACATCCCTCCCACCTACATATCTTTGTTGAGAACACAGTCTTGTGGCCAAACCTCGCTGCAGGAGAGACTGAGATAATGTCATTGATGTGTGTCCAGAGAAGAGTAATGAGCTTTGGCAGGCAGCTAATTGTATCTGCAATGCAATCGTTCTGCAGATTTTTTTTTTACCTCCTTCCTATGTTGAATCCCTTTTTTCCTGATTTCTATAGCTTTAGTCTCTTGTTTTGATGGGTGAAGCATGTCCTCCAATATCTTCCTAAGAAAGAGTGTTTTGAAGTTAAAAATTTTGAGATGTTTTATTTAAAGATTTTTTAAAATTTATTTGACAGAGAGAGAGAGAGAGAGAGAGAGAGAGAGAGAGAGAGATTACAAGTAGGCAGAGAGGCAGGTAGAGAGAGAGGAGGAACCAGGCTCCCTAACTGAGCAGGCAGCCCAACTCGGGGCTCGATCCCAGGACCCTGAGATCATGACCTGAGCCGAAGGCAGAGGCTTAACCCACTGAGCCACCCAGGCGCCCTGAGATGTTTTATATCTGAGAATGTTTTTATTCTGTTTTACACCTGATGGATAGTTTTCCTGGATGTAGAAGTCTTGTTGGAAGTCATTAGCCCTTAGCATTTTAATGGCATATTTCATTGTCTTGCTGTAGTTTTAGCTATTGAGAAGTCTGCTGCCATCCTGATCTTGATCCTTCAGGTGTGCTTTTTTTTTTTTTTTCTAATTTGAAGCTTTTAGCATCATCTTATTACACTTGGAATTTTGAAGTTTCAAGATGAAGTGCTGAGGTGTAGGTTATCTCTAATTAATTGTGTGTGGGAACTCAATGAGTCTTTTCTTTCTGGACACTTGTCCTTCAGTTCTAGGAGTTATTCTTGTATTATGAATTTTATCAGTTTTAAAGTCAATTTCCAATTAATCTGTTGGAACTGTGCTAAAATAAAAAGCTTTTGCACAGCAAAGAAAACTATCAACAAAACAAAAAGGCAACTTACTGTATGGGAGAAGATATTCACAAATGAAATATCTGATAAGGGGTTACTATTCAAAATATATAAAGAACTTATATAACTCAACATCAGACAACCCCCAAATAATCCAAATAAAAATGGGCAGAGGACCTGAGTAGACATTTTTCCAAAGAAGACACACAGATGGCCAACAGACACATGAAAAGATGCTCAACACCACTTATCATCAGGGAGATACAAATTAAAATCACAATGAGGTATCACTCATCACTTCATCACTTCATACTTCTCAGAATGGCTAAAATCAAAACCACAAGAAATAAGAATTGTTGGTAAGGGTGTGGAGAAAAATGAACCCTAGTACACTGTTGGTGGGTATGTAAGTTGGCACAGCTACTATGGAAAACAGTATGGAAGTTCCTCAAAAAATTAAAAATAGAATTAACATATGATCCAGTAATTCTACTACTGGGTATTTACCCAAAGAATATGAAAAAACACTAAGTAAGAAAGATATATGCACCCCTGTGTTTACTACAGCATTATTTACAATAGCCAAAATGTGGAAGCAACCCAAGTGTCCATCCATAGATGAATGGATAAAGAAGATGTGGAATACATATTCTACAATGGAATATTATTCAGCCATAAAAATGAATGCGGTCTTGCCATTTGCAAAAACATGGATGGATCTAGAGGGTATAATGCAAAGTGAAATAAGTCAGCTAGAGAAATACAAATGCCATATGATTTCACTCATATGGGGAATTTAAGAAACAAAACAAATGAACAAAGAGAAAATAAAAAAGAAAACCAAAAAACAGACTCTTAAGCACAGAGAACAAACTGGTGGTTACCAGAGAAGAGGTGGGTGGGGAAAATAGGTGAATGGGATTAAAAGTACAATTCTCTTGAGCACTGAGTAATGTATAGAATTGTTGAACCATTATATTGTATACCCGAAACTAATATAACACTCTGTGTTGATTGTACTCGAATAAAATTTTTTATAAAAAGTCAAATTCCCATAACAATTTAACATTTCAAATCAGGGTGCATATTAAATTGATATTATTTTATGATAGCTACTGGCTAGGTGACAGTCATGACATAGCTATGTAAAAAACATTCTGCTGACACTTCCTTATATGAGTAAAAAAAATAGAGCCAGGATTAAAGAGTTTTGGATGAAATATTGTAAATCCTTTCACTTGGTTTTCTTAGTTTTCTCTTTCTGGAACTTCAGCTACCATTTTTCATCTAATCTAATATGCTTTCCATTGTAAGATATACCATTATTTTATGTCTCACTAAGAAAAATATACTTACAATAAAACTATAAAAATGTTTTATTATCACTTAGAATATTGATTTTTATTCTGATGGAAAGAATATGCTTAGATTTAATTAAATTATATCATATATTTCTGTGAATGCACAAAAAAGAATACCTACTAAAATAAATTGAATAAGTTATTCTGAAAACTTATTCATATTCAGAATTTATCTCTTCTGAATCCCTTTTTTAAAAGATTTATTTTTTTATTTTAGAGAGAGTGAGCATGAGTAGGGGAAGGAGCAGAGATAGAGAATCTTCAAGTAGACTCCCCACTGATTGTGAAGCTGGACATGGGCCTTGATCTCATGATCCATGAGATCATGACCCATGACATCATGACCTGAGCTGAAACCAAGAGGCACTGGATGCTTAACCAACTGAGCCACCCAGGCACCCCCAGTAATGCTGGCCCTGAAAAGATGCTTAGCGATCATGTCAAGTGAGCCTGCTTTGTGGTTCCTGCTCCAGGAATGTTAAAAATGCTTGATTCTCCACTGCTCCTATCCCTTCCTCACAAGCATAGGATTTCTAGATGTTAAGAATGTTCCATTATCATTTCCTGGGTTTTCTTCCAACCAAACTAATACTCATTCTGTGAGTTTTCATGAATGTGCGTCATGACAACCATTGCCTCACTGAGAACAATGGTAGGGTACTATCAATTGTAAGATGTATCTGATTTCAGCTATAATACTGTAGAAAATGTGCATGATATTTATGGTTTGAACCTTCTGGGTGAATCCTGTAAGAGTTTTTCATCTTTTTAAACCTAGTTTTCACATCTTACATATTGTTTTACAATTTCTATTAGTATAGATAGGGAGATACAGTCTCTTACTCTTCTACTGTGTGCCTATTTGTAAAGTAAGGAAGAACTTGAATTTTCTCAGACAGAATGGTAAGAATCCCTGGGGACCCTTTACTTCTAATAGTAGCACATGTGCCAGAAGACTCACCTGAACTTGGAGGTGATGAAAACATAAGAAGTACCACGTTTATGTTCAGGCATCATTTGGCAGGTGCATCAGGGAGCCACGCCTAAAAGCAGTGGAAAATATTTTCCCATCTGTCCCTCTGTATAGATTCACATTCACAGTGTAAATGCTATTCTATAACTGGATATACTTGGCCAAAATTGAGTGAAAAATATAGATTTCTAGTATTTTTATGAATGGATACATAGTATTCTACTAATAAATCCTTTCTCTAACGATGAACGTTAAATTGCTTCCATTTTAGTTTTTGTGTTTAAACAATGCTTTAATAAACATCTTTATCTAAATGTCTGTAATTTGTTGAGTTAGGGAATATATACATTTTAAAGGATTTCTTTAAAAATTGCCTTTCAGAAAGCTTATACTCAGTTCACACTTCTACCAACCATGCTTCAGAACAATCATTTCCTCAGATCCTCTGAGTCTGGGTTTTGTTGGTCTTTCTTGGATGTGAGGAGGAAAATGATTTCTTTGTTGTTTTCTTTGATTACCAGGGAGCCTGAAGAACTTTCTAATGTGCTATGGTTTCCTGTGAAAGCAAAAGAGGCTGCCCGAATAGGGTGGGTGTGAGTGAGCAGAGCAGCTAGAGAAGCTTTTTGATGGATGTTAGGAGAAGGTATTTGAAGATTTTATTTATTTATTTGAGAGAGAGAGAGAGTGAGAGAGAGCATGAGAGGGGAGAAGGTCAGAAGGAGAAGAGGACTCCCCATAGAGCTGGGAGCCCGATGTGGGACTCAATCCCAGGATTCTGGGATCATGACCTGAGCTGAAGGCAGTCGCTTAACCAACTGAGCC
The DNA here is from genome assembly GCA_002007465.1 of Ailurus styani. Classification (NCBI taxonomy): domain Eukaryota; kingdom Metazoa; phylum Chordata; class Mammalia; order Carnivora; family Ailuridae; genus Ailurus; species Ailurus styani. The sequence goes on along the minus strand of LNAC01000132.1, from coordinate 3,017,351 downwards.
ACCCAGGCGCCGCTAGAAGAAGGTATTTGGCAGGGAATGAGTAGTTACTGCTCTGGAGTCTTGGAAGGTCTAGAGAACTCTGTCTGAAAACCTTTCACCTTCCCTGAGATTTTATTCATTGCCTTCCCTAAGAGGCTGGATGCTTTCCAGGTAGTACAGTTTGGGTACTTTGATCATGGGGTCTGTGGGAATGCAACCCTCCAAACTGCATGATCCTCATCTAGTCCTATAGACTGGGTGTCCTTGGGGCAATAAATAGGGGAGGTATAAGTGGGGGCTTTGGGCTCACAGTGGAGAGCAAAGGGAGGGTTTACCAAGCAGGTGGAAGAACACAAATGTTTGAAGGCAAACAACATAAGGTAGAGTGAGGCAATGGTTGAGACCATTGTCCACATAGTAGAGAGAGAGGGGAGGACAGGTTTGCAAGGTGAGTGGAGGACACACTAAACTTTGAGTGTGTCTTGAATGGGAGTTTAAGGAGCATGTTCTTTCTCTTAAGGGCAGTGGAAGACCTCTGACTTTTTTGCAGTACTGGTTTGGTGAGACTTGACAAATGTCATATTTTAGGAAAGTGAATAAATAGCATTGAATGACATCAGAAATGTATGTAGGCAAAATACAAAAGGTTGCATTTTTGGTTTCTACATGTGTCCTATAGTTGATATAAGCTAGAACCTTTTCAGTTGTGGCTGATTTATGTTTGGAGGGATACAGAGCCAGGTTAATGCTTCCAGTATTCTGTTGTTATTCTCTTTTTTTCTAGAAAGGGAAGGAGGAAGTCATTCATTTCTTGATAGGTCGGGCCTTTAGAAGATGTATGGATTATAACGGAAAGTAAGATTGTTTTTGAACATGTTGTGTGTTATGTGGGTAGATATTTGGTATATAAAAATGGAAAATGAATTCAGAAACTGCATCAAAGACACCCTATAGACTTGCCATAAGATAATCAACTTTGCCAAATGGCAGCAAATGTGTCATTTCATATGGAAAATGCAGTCGATAAGCCGTTTAGATTAGTAAAGTTATATATGTTATATTTGTGTTTCATATATATATATGGACACATCATTCATACTTGAAATATTAGAGTAAATGATACCTAAATACTGCCTTCATTTCTTGCAAAATAATCTTACGCATATAGTACAGGATATTTTAAAAAAGTCTTAACATTAATCCCTTGGAGTTGGATGGTTTATGATATTTTCTTATTTTCATTGAAATTTAAGCTATATTTTCTAAAATAGCATTTATTATACTTTTAGATAATCTGCCTTGGCTTGGTGGTCAGTGACTGAATAAGTCATTTCATCTTAGGTATTACTGCCTGACAGTGATTTTCAGAGACAGTCATAAACCTCATCAATGATCATTTTTTAGAGACAGAATAGCAACTATCTTCTAATACATCATGCTTTGCCCTTAGCTCATTTATGAATAGTCACTGCTGTGGATCTTTTTGGTGCTCATAAAATGCAGTTGAATTTGTAGTTGAAGAATTCAATTTTTATTCTTCCAGTAACTGCAGCCAAGAGCTGTACTCTTTTTCAGCCTCGATAAGTCATAGTGACATTCCTAGGCCCAAAGAAGGATGCTTGTCGAAAGCAGGTGGGTGGTGAGAGGGATGCATATATAACTTTCCTTTCAGATACAGTTAGAGGCTCCTCTAAGGTGGAGTGTTTATAAATGACGGGGTATTCCCATTCTCCTCAGTCTAGATTTTGTGCTCTAGCAAAGGCAATTTTTATTATTTATTTCAACCCCAGTACCTTTATAAAAACCTTATTTTTTCTTTTCTTTCTTTTTTTTTTTAAGATTTTATTTATTTGTTTGAGAGAGAGAGAGCACAAGTGGAGGAGGGGAGAGGGCTGGAGGGAGAGGGACAAGTAGGCTTCCCGCTGAGCAGGGAGCCTGCCACACGGGGCTGGATTCCAGGACCCTGGGATCATGACCTGAATGGAAGGCAGACGCTTAACAGACTGAGTCATCCAGGTGTCCCAAAACCTTGTTTTTTGTTTTTGTGAGAGAAGGTAACTAGTATTTATTGAGTACCCCCCATGTGTCAAACACCTTACTCAATGCTTTAAAATGCTCTTTCATTTAATTCTTACTATATGCTTGTGATAGAGGCATTATTATACTTATTTTGAAGATGAAAACAGTATCAGCCAGATTAAGTAATTTACTTAAGTTTGTATGACAAGAGGTGATTTTTGTTTTCTTTTTACCAGTCCGAAGTCTGTATTTTTCTAGGCCCTGTATAAGACTCACTATGCTAAAATTTTAAAAATAATTATTGGGAGTTTTTTAATATTCCATGTGCATAAATGACCTCACTTAATATTCATGAAAAATAAAAAAGAGAAGTAGGTACATTTTATTTTAAAGATGAGGAAACTGAGAGAGTCATAGTCTGAGTAATTTGCTCAACATTACACTGAGATTCAAGCCAGATCCACCTGACTCCAAAAGCCTATTCTCTTACCTAATATATGGCCTTGTAAGTCTTTAAGGGTTATGTTTCCAAATTCTTCTTCCTTTTTTACAATTATTTTGTGATCAATTTTTTTTTTTTTGCAACTTAAGTACACACAGTACCACCTTTTCATGTAAATGTAATAAGAACTAATATTGAGGGCCTATTACATGTCGTCATTACATTAGGGTTTCTCAACCTCAATCCTGTTGACATTTTGGACCAGACAATTACTTGTTGTTGGGGAGCGGGGTTGTCCTGTACATTATAGGATGTTTAGCAGCATCCTGGCCTCTTCCAATGGCACTCTTCCCCCGCTTTTCCCCAGTTGGAACAACCAAAAATGCTTCTAGACATTGCCAGATATCTAGGGGGAATATCTGGGGAATTATCTGGGGAAGGGGCAGGAAATCACCTAAGGTTGAGAAATGCTGGTCTGCGTTATTTCGTCTTTTCTTCAGAGCCCGTGTAACGCTCACACCCTCATGACTTCCATTTCACACAGGAGACCTAACTTGCTCACAGTCCCGTTGCTGGGCAGTGGTATCTCCAGGACTCAAACGCGAGGCCCACGTGTATCTTTGGACTAATTTTATTTATTTATTTATTTATTTATTTTTTTAAAGATTTTATTTATTTATTTGACAGAGAGAGAGAGATCACAAGTAGATAGAGAGGCAGGCAGAGAGAGAGGAGAGAGGAGGAAGCAGGCCCCCTGCCAAGCAGAGAGTCTGATGTGGGGCTCGATCCCAGGACCCTGGGATCATGACCTGAGCCGAAGGCAGAGGCTTTAACCCACTGAGCCACCCAGGCGCCCATATCTTTGGACTAATTTTAGTTTTAGTTCATGGACTATGTCCTCAGCCGTAACTTCAGATTTCCGGAAGGCTTGGGCTCTGTCATATTGTTCTTTCTCTTTTGCCCCAGGGGCACCTAGAAGAATACTTAATATCACACAGTGCTTTGACAGATGTTCATTAAACAAATGACCCATTTTATGTGAGTCCTATTTAAATAAGGATCTTTTAAATAAAATTTAGCTTAGTGTGGTAATTAAGAGCACAGAGTTTGGAATCCGACACATGGCAGGTTTAAATCTCATCCTTGCCATGTATTAGTTGTAGGATCCTGGGAAAAATTTTGACCTCTTTTAGCTTCGGTTTCTTCATTGTTTGGATAATAATTCCTCCTGTGGATATTGTGAGGAATAACTGTCACCCACCAGAGGACATGACATAATGTTTAAAAAAATTCGGTAAATGATAGCTACTAGTAATACAAAGAATCATAATATTTACGATGATAAAATGGTTTTGACTTTCCCTTTGTAATATGAGATCATTACATGTACTTACATCTCAATTAAATTAGAAAAAAATGCGTTGTCTACCTGGAACACCTCAAAAGCCGCTGTTAACATTAAATTTTAAAAAATGACAAAGTAAAAAAAAAATTCAGAAGAGAAATGAGGAAAGTAGGGGGAAATGTAAGGCTAAGCAAGCAAAAAAACCAAAACAAAACAAAACAACGAAACAAAACAGGACTATTGCACAGACTAAAATAATATACTAAATTATTTAGGTTTCAGTGAGAATTAAGTGTAGCCCATTTCATTTCGGTAAAGAATTATTAACCCTCTTGGTTGTTCAAGGGAGAGCCTTCTTTTGGCCTCAACAGCAGCTGAATTGACTCATCCCTGATCTCAGCCCCCAGCCGTCTGCTGGTTTGGCACCTTCAGCTTCCTTCCCTAAGCTCTGACCTTTTGCCGCATTTCCTCTGACTCATTTTTGGGTTCTGCTCCTGGCTTTCAGCTTCTGCTCAGAGGTTTCCTTTCCTAGGTGCCCAGGATCTTCTTTCAGCTTCGTTACTGACTTGACTTTTTTCCCCCATTGGACTCCTTCCTGAGGTGACGACGCTCCATGCCCTTCGACCTCTCAGAGGTAGCATTTCTCACCTTCTGCTGCTCCCTCTGGCGCTAAGCCAACGTTCCCTTCCAAAAGTAATTGGCCTTAATCATTTAGGTTTTAACTATGGGTTGGTGGCATTGAATTCCCCAGACAGTAAAGTGGCATGACGCAAATTCATTGTTTTTAGACTCTTGAGAGCCTTTTTGTGTTTGCAGTGGCTTTCAAATGTTTTCTTCGTGTTTTGGCACACTTTGGGAATGTTACCATTTGTAGGGAACACTGAGACACGTAGATAACACTGTGCTTGGTTCCAGGACCTGCATGGCTATGGTGTGGGGAGAGAGGGGATGAATTACTCAGCCTCCTTACAAAACTAGGCATAGTGGCCTACAGGTTGAGAAGCGAATACTAACAGCACCGGGGGTGGGGTGGGAGAGTGTAAAATCTTTAACAGTGTTCTTCAACCTTTTCATTTTCTATTTGGCTATCCCATGCTTTCTAAAGGCCCAGCTGACCCTGGAAAAGCCGCCCTAGGAGTAGAAAGACTTAAGAATGAGGATAAGACCACTGGAGTTTCTGTAGGGGACTGGTGAGGGAAGAGTTAAGTCTTATTTTAAGACAAGATGGTGGGAGATGTTAGAACTGGGAAGGGACTGAGAATGAGGTGAAAGCTCTGAGGTTATTGAGGGAAACCAGCAACGAGGTATTGTTAATTTGGAGCATTGGCTATCTAACTGAAAAGGAATGAGCCCCTTGTTTTATATTCATACAGAAATAACTTGAGTGTATATGGTGGGCCGGCTTTTAGAAATACATTTACCACCTTGGCAAATAAAGCTATGTTTAAAAACCTTAACCAGTTATGTCAGGCAACCATAATTACCATGTAGATATGTGGGGTTTGAGGAGAAAGAAATCAATAATATTCAAATTACTGTTTTAATTAATTGGGGGGATGGTGTTACCAGTCATTAATAAAAGGAGCTTGAAAAAGTTGCCATTCGGGGTGGGGAGATGGCACATTGGGTTTTGAATATCCAGAGTTTGAGATATTTGTGCAACATGAAATAACAGCTATCTGGAAAGTACTTGGAAAGTGGTTCTGAAACCCTCAAGAAAGAGTCTCATCAGAGAAACCAGATTTTAGAAGTGAACAGTGTCGTGATCCATACATTTTTGTTTGGCAGGGGTAGGGATGGTCCCTGGAAATCATACGCAAAACTGTATGAAGAATGTTGTGTACCAATGTGGTCTTTTTGAGGAGAGAGGCCTCCCTAGTTACAAGGAGTCACTGCCACAGATAGTAAATTAAGACTTGAAAGGCAAATTGGCAGGAATTATTATTTTAAAGTAAAAGAGGAAAATGCATTAAAGATAACTTTACAGTATTTTTTTTTTAAACTTGGCAGTACAAGACCATGAATGGGAATCAGTTTAGGAAAATATGTGATTAGAAATACTGAATTTGAGTTGGGATAAAACTTTGGAAAATAGCATGTTCCACAGGTGGCAGGGGTTGTGGCAAAGGGAAGCAGATGAGAGATCAGAGTGCAGACTTTGTCTTCAGCATCCCAATGACAGTAGAAGCCTGGGTGTATTTGAGCTCTAAGCAGAGGTTTAGAATAAAGACAGAATGATGCAGAAGGCCAAGTTTTGAGCTCTGGGCAATACCCAGAGCAAAGAGCCAGGTGAACAGAAGGACTAGGGCACTCTGGGCACTTAGAGAAAATTCAGCTGTGAATTGGCTAAAGCCTCTTGCTTGCCAAAGCCTTGCTGGAGACAGCTGCTGGTTGACAGAAACAGCTCAAGAGACAAATCACTCTTTTCCCCTAGTTTGCTAGATTGGTAGTCTTCTAAATCTCCCTTATCCCTACAACGAAATTTATTTAAAGCACATTATTATATCTTACGTATGTACGGTTGTGTGTGTAAATATATATGTATGTGTGTATATAATATAGAGAATGCATGAAAACAGAAATTTGTAGAGATGCAATAAATTGATAAAAGATGAGTTGTAATATATACCCCTATAACTGGTGGGTTATTTTGTGCAACTTTTGGATTTTTTAAAACAACTTTATTAAGAGGTTACTCATGTACAATAAGTTACATTCACTTAAAGTCTACAATGCGGTGATTTTGACAAATGTATTCACTTGTGAAACTACCACAACAATCAACATAGTTTTATTATCCTCAAAAGTTTCCTCCTGTGGCTTTGCAGGTCATGCCTTCCTCCACCCCAGCCCATGGCAACCACCCATCTCCTTTCTTTCACTCTAGCTTAGTTCACTCTTTTGTCTCATTATTATTTTTTTTTCACCCACTCAACTTAATGCCTTTTCTTTTTATTGCTGTATGGATATACCACAATTTATTTATCCATTTAGGTTGTTCCTAGAGATGGGCTATTACAAATACACCAGCTACAAACATTTTTAAAGAAGTCTTTGTGCGAACATATGTTTTCATTTGTCATGGGTAAATACCTAATTATGGAACAGGTTGGCTGTTCTACATTATCAGAAAGTGTATGGCTATGCTAAAATTGTTGCATTTCCCAGAATATATGTATTCATTCATTCTTCATTCAACACATATTCTTGAGCAAACACATTTTATGCTTGGAAAGCCAAAATTAAATATTGTATCTCTGCTTTTGTAGGAATTTAATTTGAGAAGTATCAATTTGGAAGTCATTTATAAGATCAAGTTGGTGTTTCAAGTCACTGGAGAACACAATGATTATTTATCAAATGATTGGTCAGTTCAGGAGCAGAAATTGAACAGTCTTGGCTCCATAAATTAAATTAAAAAAAAGTACAACCAAAATTAAAAATCAAGCTGAGATTAAATGCAATATGGATCCTGGATTGGATCCTGAAACAGTAAAAGGGCATTAGCGGGAACATGAATGGAGTATATGTGGGAATCCCATGTAATCTTTGCAGATTTTCTATGAATCTAAACCTATGTGAAAATAAAAAAATTTAAGTTTTTAAAAGGTTCATTGAGATATCAAATGTATATTTAAGGGTTTCTGTTTAATAACATTATAAGCTAAAAATTACACTAAAGTGAGAAAAATATTTGATTTGATTTTTCTAAATTTGTTTTCAAAACATTGATGTGTAAAGACATGCCCTTATTAAATAAAATGTACTTGTAAGTCAATAATAAATATACAAATCCCCCAAAAGAGAAATGAGTCAAGAACATAAAGGTAATCAATAAAATAGTTTGTACATCTGGCTTATGTAAGGAACAGACCCTATTCTCCTGCCTTGTGTTTCCACCTAGGGAGACTTCAGCTAGAGAACCAGCTTGCCTAATTTCCTCATTTCTCAGTCTATCCTAATTGAGGGAGGACTGGCTTATCTGATTTTAAGTATTTGGGAGAAAAATACCACACATGGATGGCTCATCTTTTTCCGTGCCTTCTTTTTTCTACAGATGTGCCTTTGCTGCTTATGTTTCAATTTTAGAAGCATATTGGGACACCTAATTGTTAGCAAAAATTAAGTATTCTTATCAGCCTAAACATTAAGAAAGTTATTTTTTGGTTAGGGTGATTCTTGCTTCAATTTTTAATGAATATATAATTATGTTAATTATAATTAACATGTAATTATAGTTAATATAATTATGTTAACATGTTATTAATATACTCTTTGTGTGTGTATGTATGAAAGAGAGACACAAAGAGGGTGTGTGTGGTGTGTGAGTGTGTGTATGGGGGGTGGTGGAGAGTGTGATTAGTTATCCAAAACCTTGACAGTTAATAAACACTTGGAAATATATTAATTCTCTGTAGTAATCAAACCAATGCAAGTTAAAACAAGAGGGTACCATTTTTTTTTCTATTACTAAGTTGATAATTTAGAAAGGCTTCAGAAGCAAAGAAAGCTAGTACCAAAAAAATTTGTAGTGTAAAAACCCTTTTAATCTGTGGACAGCAATATAAATTGGTACAGTTTTCCAAATCATCAAGTTGTGCCAATAGCCATAAACATCCATACTCAATTTCATAGTTAAGATAAAATCTAAAGTAGTAGTAAAGATTTTCACAATGATTTATAAGCAAGAATGTTAATCACAGCATTATTTATAAGGGGCAAAAATGAGAAGCAACATAATTGTCTAATAGGAGAACATTGTACTACTTACGAGTAAAGCTATAAGAAGCACTTTTTGAAGAGTGGTGAATTGAAAAATGCATACGATGTAGTGTAAATTAGATTAAAGCAAGATATAATACTAAGCGTATGATCCTGGTGATGTAAGCAGCCTCTCTTTATGAAAAAAGTTTTGTATAAGATCTTTATAAATTATAATTTGAAAAATAATTTTGTAACGAAACAAAGACAAACATATTTAGAAACATATCCATTAAAAAGGTTATCAACTGAGATCATTCTTGTTTTCTGTACTTGCAGCTGAGGTCCAAGGCTGAGAACAAAAGTTACTACATACCCCACAGAGATGGTTGTCTTTGGGGGAATGCAGTGCTGGGGGAGAGAGGTCCACTGAAAGGGGTGTTGTGGAGATTCCTGCCACATGGAAGGCATCTATAGCCCTGCGTCACTATCTATCAGAGAAGCCATAACCGGAAGAACGGGGTGGTGGGGGGAAGAAGGGGGAGGATGCCAATTTCTCCCAGTTAAATCAGGAGAGATTTACCCCTGTTCTCTTTCCCTCCTTCAGAGGAGTTAGCCTTGAGAGGAAGGGCGTGGGAGTAAGTGTGCCTCACCTTATTATCACAGTTTTCAAGAGTCAACAACAGAGGTCTAGTTTCACTGGTGACAGGGGAATAGAAGAGCTTTGAATTCACTTTCAGGTTGAAACTTTAAAATGAAAGGGCTGAGCCTTAGATATCAAAGGGAGACGGTTCTAATAATTGAAAGTTTCTGTGTGTGTAGCAGTGGGTGTTTGGTTTATTGAGATTTATTAACTCACTGGAGTGCACACATGAATTGGTTTTGTTGTTTTCCTGTTGTGCTATGTTAAACTTGAGCCCCTCCCCCACTTCATTATTGTGACTCCTACTGACGCGATAGCCAGATTCTATATAACCTTTTGCTTTAGAAAACAAAAAAAGAATTGTGGTTGTATTTTGTACATATACGAATGAGCAGAAAGGGCTAGAAGAATATACACTAAAAATTGATGTTAGTTATTTTTTGGTAGTGGGATTATTGATGCATGGTAGTGATATATTTGGTCTTCCCTATATTTTCAACAAGTATAATTTATTGTCTTGCATAATATAGATTATAAAACTATGGCTTTTGCAAAACCATAATTGAAAATGATGTTCATTGTGTCACTTGATTTACATTTTATAGGGATCCACATACCCCTGTCGTTCTTAAAGATGAATACCTTAGGAAAATGTTTCTCCAGATAAACTTGTAAGATTTCTTTTGTCAGTAAAGATATAGGGCCTCTTCTGCTTTATTTACCAGTAGTCAAAGCTAAATTCATTGCTTAACTGTCACTGCCCTTGATTTTGCTCTCATAATACCTCATTTAGAATCCCTCGGCAGCCTTCTAACTATTCTCTGTTCTAGCCTCTTCCACCCTCCACACTGCTTCTGAGGGATGTTTCTGGAATGCAGATCTGGCTGTAATTATTTCCCTGTTTAAAATTCTTCAGTAGCTTCCTGTACCATAAAGCTGAGCTCCAGGCCTGGCACATTAGGCCCTTCCCCCTCAGGACTCTGCCTAAATGCCTTCCCTGCCTGGGGTCTTGCTTCTTGTCTTATTTGCCTCCTATCCTTTAGCTTTATTAAATTACTTGTAATTTTCCTGGGGTGCTGTGATCCTTTTTTCATGCTTTTGCTTTGTTTCTCATGCTTTTCCCCTCTTCCCTCCTTCATTCTTGCAACTGTCCCTCTCTTTGGAGAGGATGTGTATTTTTCCTTTAATGAGCTCAGTTATACCTGGCAGAGGAATCTGTTTTTTTCTGTATCCCCAGCAGCGCATGTACAGAACTGTAATTTTTTGGCTATTTGAGTGTCTTCCCTATAAATATTGGGAAATACACAAAGGCCAGAACAATGTTTTCCTTGGCTAGCTAAGGGCTTGTTATATAATACACGTTTAATGTTTACATGTATAAAGCTAGGAACTTTACATACACTGTCTTTTTAAATTCCCCAAAGCACATTTATGAGAAAGATGTTATTACACAGGTAAAGAAATTGAAGCTTAGAGAGGAATATTTATTGTATTGTTATTTGCTGACAGAACAGCATCTATCTAGAGCGTTGCCGGTTGTCACACCTGGAAGAACAAGGACAGGGAACCACGTGATGGCTTTTGAACTTTTGCCCATGTTTCATTGGCCAAAGCCAGTCACATGACCACTCCTAAGTACAGCAGGATGGGTATACATAATCCTCCTAGGAAGATAGCTCCTCAGAGAGGAAAAATGAAACGTTTGGCAAATGTTAACATAATGAACCACAGGGGACCTAGATATTTTGGTTACCACTGCCTACTCCGCCCCCATTACTGTGCCTGGTCCATTATAGAGCTCAGTAGGTGGTGACTGAAGGATTGAATGTCACAAACCTGGTAGGTACGCCAAGCTGTCATCTGATTAGTCTAACTTCAGAGCCCACTCTGATTGGCTTCCCTATTTATACTACTTAGTCTCAGGTGCTTCCTAATATCCCTTTCTCTAATATCTCTCTGCTCACTCTATCTTGTATTGGCTTTGTTTTTCATGATTTTATAAATAGCATATTTGCCATGACAGAAGTTAGAGAGAGAATGACCCCAGACATAGAATGAGACCAGGATTGTACAGTTTCTGAGAAATCAGGTCAAGGAAAAAAAAAAAAAAAACACACCTCAGAAGGAAAAGAGCAAGAGCAGCATCAAACACAGCAAGAGACTGATTAAGGAAAAAGACAAAGATTGGATTAGAAAAAGTTTTGCTGTCAAATACTTCAGTGGAACCAAAGGAGCAAACAAATGAATATTTTCAGATTTGGTTAGACTTTCAAAGGCAGAAGTGACAGGGAAAATATTTATCTTTCAGGGCATTCTGAGACTGAAATTGGGGGTAGGGAACTGTCAAGATCCCATATTTGAGGTACAGAGAGTTTTTCTCTCTGCAGTACATTCAAGTTGTCTGGTTCTCCATTTATCAGATACACATATCTTTAAGAATGAAGAATGGATTCTAGTCCTGAACAACCATGTTGATCTCCTTTAATGATTAAAGCCATCTCAATAATCGAATACAAAAAAAGTGGAACTCTAAACGTAAGTTAGATAAGGAGCTTTTGAAATTTTAGTAATATTAGAAATTTTATGGTTGCAGTAAAATAAGAAATCATAAAAGTTCATCGAATCATTGCTTTCTCACTTACAAGATTAGATTGTGTGTGGTCCCAGAAATGTGTGTTAGTACAAGACATTCAGTGTGGGCAATGAGCGTTCCCTCAAGAGGAGATCTTGATGCAGAGGAATAGCATAGGTTTTAAGTAAGATCAAATCTATGTTGTTTAAAAAACTTGTTTAACTCCTTGGATTCAGATTTTAATTCAGTCTCTACTTGATAGCAGGAAGACCATGGGAAAATTAGTTTCTTTGATTTCTACTTCCTTCATCTATAAAGTGTGGATAACAATATTTACCTTGACATTTTATTATAATAAATAATAATATTTGTGCAATATTGGCAATCAGTGGTAACCCCAATGATGTACTAATTGAAATAATTACAGTGATAATTATTCAGTTACCCACTTTTAGCTCTTAGGAAAGAGCAAGATAAGTGAGGTTAGAAAGTCAACTTGATCAGCACTGATTTACTTTTGGAAATTTCCTAATATTCCTGTAAGATAAGTCAGGGTTAGCAGTGATGCATGAAAGTCCCCGTAGGAGAAAGTTCTTGCCCCACAGCCTCACAATCCATTTAGCTACTTGGAAGCTGAATAGAGAATTTCAGACACCCTGATAACTGGAAAATCCCACATCTTGTGTGAAATTGAGGAGAGATGAGTGTAGAGCCGGAGACAGGGCTCTCTGTCTCTAACGATGACTCCAACTGGACCACAGGTTGGTCAGGCACAGGGAACATGGTTTATTCTGCCCCTGCAAAGGGTAAAATGCTGTGTCATTTATAAACAGCGGCTTTTTTATTCTTAAGGAAGCAGGAGAGTAATTGCTATAGCAACAGCTCTCTCTTTCCATGCAGATAAACGCAAGGATACCCCTGGTAGAAAGATTGGAGGTGTGGGAGGTCCTAATCCTGTTATAATTTATTAACAAATTCTTTACTTTTAAGCAGTTTAGCAAGTTCTTTTGCAACATTTTCCTGGAAAGTGTCACAGATTCTGAATAATAGTCCTTGGGTCTAGAAGCTACCTCCTCAAGAAATCTACTTTCTCTGGTCCTCCTCTTCAAACAGATAAGAGTTCTCCATGTAATGGAAATCAACTGAAAAATTCGCTGCTTTATTCACTTACCTTCAACAAGAGGTCTTTGTCCTACCTGCACCTTAAATTTACCTTGTCCACAGTTCTTCTCCCTAGTCCAGCTCTCCTTCTGAATTCTCTGTTTTAGTTAATGGTACCTGTTTCTCAGGTTCAAAATTGAGTGTCATTTTATAGTCCTCCCTCACAACCTGAAATTGTTGATCTTCTGCCAATTTTGTCATCTAGATACAGTGGTTCTCATTCCTGGCACGCATGAGAGTCACCTGTGGACCTTTTTAAAAGTACTACTCCTGAAAACCATTCTTGGATATGTTGGGCTATTGGTATCCATATTCTGTACTGTGGAAGTTTCATAGGATTTGAAGAAAAAATACAATATAAAATATAAAAACAAGATATAGATATAATAAAATGACTTTTGTTAGCTACCACTCAGTTTAAAAAAACCCACTACCAGTGGAGCTGATGAGGTCTCTTGTGTACTCCTGGTCTCTCATTTCCTTCTCCCTCCCTTCAAGGGTAGTTTCTATTCTGAATATTATATTTATCTTTCCCTTAGATTTCATTATAGTTTTATTATAGATATTTTCCTTTCTAAACAATAAATGGTCAAATTTTGCTTGAACTTTGTGTAAATATTGTTATATTGTATGTACGCTGTGACTTGCCTTTTTTATTCTCCACTATGGTTGTGAGATTCATACATGATGGTGCCTGCTGGCTTACTGATGTGGCTCATTTACCTAGTATAGTACTACACTCATGAACATGACCTATTCATCCATTCTCCTGTAGATGGATATTTACGTTGTTTTTCTTTTCTTTTTCTTTCTTCCTTTTTTTTTTTTTCCAGGTGTCCACATTAAACATCTTTAGGGCATTTCCTAGGAGTGGAATTGCTGGATTGTATATTCACATTTACATTTCCAGCTTTTCAAAATAATGCCATATTTTCCCATAGTGGATGTATGGTTGTATCTATTTATTCCAGGTTGTGCTTGAGAAATCATGTTGTTCCATATCTCTGTCTTCACTTATTAATGTCCAAATCTTTGTTTTTGTGTTTTGTTTTTATAGTGGAGGATGTAAAATGGTATCTCACAGTGATTTTAATTTGCGTTTTCCCAATAACTAATGAGGTGAAGCAGCTTTTCTCATGTGTATTTACCATTCTTGCTTTCTCTTCTGCAGAATTCGTTCCTCTCTTTTGCTGGAATTTTTAAAATTCCACAGGTAACTCTGGAAACAGCTGTGGGTGAGAGTAACTGCCTTTATGTCTCACCCTTCTGAGTCTTCCTCATTGTTCCTCTGTGTCCGAACTTGGTCAGGCTCCCATCACTTTGGCACATCTTGCCTACTTCTAGTACTCTTTTTACTGGTTTCTGAGCCTCTAGCCTCCCCACCATCCATTCATTTGACCAGGTTCTGTTCCTGGAACCCAGTTCTAATTGATAATCTAACTGCCTTGGAAAAAATGTGGCTGACTTCCCATTGCCTGCAAACAAAGTCTGAACTTCTTGTACCGTTTTGATTAATACCTTCCTACATCTTTAAAGTTGAGTCCCTTTAGTTTTATCACATACCTTTTACTTCTGTCTACCCTAATATCTTGTTAATCTTAATACGAGCATCACAGTGTTTTCCTTCCATGCCCGATGACCCATGTTCTCTACTGTTGTAACCTCTGGTAACTGTTTATATTTCCCTTATTCCTCTTACCCCTTTCTCCCTGGTGTTATAGTTGTCTTTGCCAGGCAGTGAAACCATGAAGGTACAATCCTTCATTTTTCTACCTCTATCTTGGTGTCTCTTCTATACGAGGGGACCGTAATATTTTGTGAATGAATGAAAACATGGAGTGGAAATAGAACCCAAATCTCAGAATTTAGACTTCTTTTCTCTTTCTGTTAAACCAGTCAACTCCTCATGTCCACGAACTATCTTCTGATTCATGTGTGTAACTCTTCCTAACTAGAGTATCTTTCACATGCTTGGCGTGAAGATAAAAGAAGACCATGGGCTTAATTGTTGATAGTATCTAAGCAGACATATTTAAAATCGCATGATAAACTGTACCTGTAAGACCAAAGATACTTTGAAAAAAATTCTTAGTGATGAGAAATAGTAAATTCTTTAATGTGAGTTTACTTGAAGAAAGCAGTTAAATTTTATTAGGAGTTAAATCTGGTGATTAAACTTTTTAAGTAACTGGGCTGTATTACTTATAAAACATATTTTTAAGGCTCTATGCAAAAATTATTGAAGGGTTAATTATGTAGAAATATAAAGAAATAAGACTGATATGAAAGACTGAATATCTTATGTGAAAGACTGAATTTCTTATGTGAAAGACTGAATTTCTTATGTGAAGGACTGAATTTCTTATGTGAAAGACTGAATTTCTTATGTGACTTATAAGTTGTTCCTAAAGTCATTTCCACATGAATGTTCCAAAAATATTTTTAGAGATGACATCATCACTGAAATATATATATCTCCAACAAGAATATTGCATATATATTCATTTCACACACCATTAAATCTCTTGTTTAAAACCATTCTTTTTATTTAAAACTTTTTTTAATTAAAAAATTTTCTTTTTAAAGATTTTATTTATTTGAGAGAGAGAGTGAGAGAGAACTCATGAGCAGGGGAGAGGAGTAGTGGGAGAAGTTGACTCCCTGCTGAGCAGGAAGCCTGATGAGGGACTCTGATGCCAGGACCCTGGGATCATGACGCGAGTTGAAGGCAGACGCTTAACTGAATGAGCCACCCAGGTGCCCCTTTAAATTTTTTTTAAAGTAATCTCTACACCTACCATGGGCTTGAATGTACAACCCCGAAATTAAGAGTCATATGCTCCAATAACTGAGGCATCCAGGTGCCCCAATTTTTTCATTTTACAGTCTATTCTTACAGTAAAACATTCTTGGTAGATTTTCATGGTGTTGATCCTGAGTGTTGACTTTGTTGCTGCTTCCTCAGGTCTCTGGGTTGGGCTGGTATGCAGGCCATCAGGAGGATCAGCTTTTAGAAGCCCAGTTGAGTCAGACTCCACATCATTAGAATCGTTACTTTGAGACCAAGGGTCCATTAAACCAGCCCATCTCTCATAGTGACAGTAGAAGAATGTGGCTATTTTCTTTAAAGAAATCCCCCAAAGTTATTTAAATCAGTAGCAGACCTGATTAGCTGGTTATAACAGGATTTCTTACCCCTTTCTTCTTTTATCTCCTGTTTACTTATGTTAGAAGTTGAAAAGCCAAATATTTGGCTGTGACCCTATTATGACCAAAGAGACTTAAGAGAAAGACTGTTGAGGACCTTCTGAGAAAAATAATTTGCTTCCCAATGAAAAGGATGTGCATATGAAGAGAGGTCACTGGCATTGTCCCTTCCCTTCCCTTCTTTCTTAGGACATTGTTGAGATGATACCATATATATGAAACTGTAGTAATCATCAGTGACTCCAAGGACAAAAAGCCAACACACTGAGGTCAGGAAGCATAAGGATGGAAAGAGGCTGCAGGTTCATGATCCTGTTGAGCAGTGGAATGAACTCTGGAAATGCCACCTCCCCACATAGGTATAAGTAAACTATTGGGTTTATTTATTGGATTTTTTGTAATTTGAAGCTGAACTGATAGAGTCATATGTTGAAAGGGTCATTCATGTGTAATTCTCTCCATAATCTTCTTTTTTAAAAAAAAAAAGATTATTTATTTATTTATTTATTTAGAGAGTGTGAGAGAGAGAACAATCAGAAGCAGGGGGAGGGGTAGAGGGAGAAGCAGACTGCCTGCTGAGCAGGGAACCCGATGTGGGGCTTGATCCCAGGACCCTAAGATCATGACCTGAGCCAAAGGCAGACACCTAACCGACTGAGCCACCAAGGCGTCCCATCTCCATAATCTTCTTGAAAGCACCCCCTCCCTCGCCTTTCTCTTTCATCTTTCTGTCTATAATTTAAGAACCTGTTGGTGAGTTTTCTGGTGTCTGTCCTGAAATGAGCTTTGAGAGACTCTCCCTTAGTTTCCTTTTCCTGAGATAACAACTTCTTACTCATTCTCTTTATATATTACATCTTTCTGGCACTGATTGTGAATACTTTTATGGTGATGATATTATTATCTTCATAGAAATCTGACTCACACTAAAATTTCATCATATTTTACATCTGGACTGCCATAAAATACTCTGTTCTCATCTATGTGGAAGGATGTCTGGTTTACAGAGAAATTGCTAATTTTGCCCCTTTAGGGGGTTGTAACAAATTCTTCACATTCAGGACAACTTTTCTTCCCAAAGTCCACATATTCTAGAAATTCATGAGAATTCTTACTTTGGAAAAATTGCCTTGTTGGAGCTAGATTTACCCATAAATTGTTGTGATGCTTTCTTGCAAAATAACCTTAGTAGTAGAAGTTGTTTTTTTGTTCATGCTTTCTAACTTTGTGATGGAGTTTAATGGAATCATCACACTTGAAACATAGATATCCAGTGACTATGGGGCATTTAATTCTAGAGCAGCTGAGGGTAGGCTTTTTATGTAAAGTTCCAGATAGTAAATAATTTAGGTTTCACAGGCAGACCACATGTGGTCACTGTTGCATATTTTTCTTTGTTTTTGTTTTCATAACCCCTTTAAGGTGTAAAAGCCATTCTTAGCTCACGGGTCATATAAAAACAAATTGTAGGTTGGATTCTGCCCATGGGCTACAGTTTGTCAACCTTTGTTCTAGAGGGTTATTCTGGAACATAAGGTTAAGAAGCTTCCACCACCCCAAAAATAAAGGTAAACAGCTGAGAGTACTTAACATAAATGTCAAGGGAAAGAGAGAAAGAAAAAGAAGAAAATATTCTAGCATTCTAGCATTTGTCTGTATGTAGTGTGAAGGTAACTTTTGCTTTCAGCTCGGAAATGTAGAGACCTGGAAAGAGCATCACTCCCACCCTTACAAAAGAATAAAGCTGAAAAGCCACACATCACTGCTTTTATCTTTCTCTTGTATTCAGACATATTTTCCTGGCTTTGCACACTAGTTATTTTGCTTGGACTTGGAAGTCCCCAAATAGATTCAGGTATATGTATTTTGGAGTGGGTTATTTCCACTGAGGTCTAATTTTGTCATTTGTGGTTTTCTTTCTGTAAGTTTCATTCTCAGGTGGAAACATTAACTTTTATTCATTGTAGTTGTTGATAACCTCTTTGGAAGTGTTAAAAGTCAGAAGTGGTAGAAAGGTATATCTTCTTCTTCAATGAGTGGTTTTCAGTAAGGAATAAAAAGCAAAGGTAGTGATAAGTATCAGAATTTCATATGGCACTTTTAAAGATCTAGTCGTTGGTTGAAGTTATTAGGTGGTTATAGTCCGTGGCCAAATGAGTAGAAAATTGTGCTAGACATCAGTGCTACTCAATAAGATTTTTCAGTTCTGCTCCTTCTGAATGCAGAAGGTATATTCTTTTCTGATTTTTCCTTGAAGCTACATGTAACCTCATGACTTTCCATGATGAATAAAAATGAGCAAAAATGAGCAATGTCACCTAGACTTGGAGTATATTTGCGTAAGTGAGAAATAAACTTTTGTCATATCAAACCACTTAGACTTTGGGGATTAGTTGTTACTGTTGCATGATCTAGCCTGTCCTTACTGATATCAAGGTATACATTATTGTGAAAATTCATCAGTTGGTGGAAGTATATAACATGTAAGTATTTATAATAAATAATATGTAAGTAATAAGTATCTCTACATATAGAAGTGGGTTTCTACCAGATTTTAACTATAAAGCATGTTTTCTCAAATACAAACATACAGAGATTCCCAGTATAGAAAGAGATGAATGGCATGACTACCTTGTTAGAAGCAGCAGCTGGAATGGCCCCTACTAGCCAGTTTCCCCTCTCACCTTTCATCAGACTGTGAGGCTTTGGGGATCCTTTGGGCTCATTTGTAGAACTCCTGAATCTTAATAAAACTCAATTTAAAACCCACAACTTCAGGAGATAGATTTTAGCTCCATAAAAGGAAATCCTTTCTTTCAGTCAGACATATCTAAAGGTGGAATGGGATGCTAACGTAGAGAGTTCCCTTCGTAGGAAGGGTTAAAGCATTGATTGATCATACTAGGCGGGTATGTGGTAGAAGGCATTCTGTCACTGGCTGACCATTTCTGGCCTCCGGGTTTTAGATTCTTAGGTTTTTTCCACTGCATAACCTCCTCTGTTGTTCTTTATCTCTTTCTCTCCCTTATTTTTCTTTAGTTTATCACTTGCTTACATTATATTAGAAATTTATCTCTCTGTCAGTCTATATCCAATAGTGTTCTGGTATCTCTTGAAGAGAACCAAATTTTTAAATTTCAGGAATTTTTGGAAACAGTTGTTAAACACACATTATTAAATACTAAATTATGTAAATTTACAACAAAATAAATTCTATGAAAAGACAAGGACCAACTATTAAAAATTCACCTTTTCCTAATGACTTCGCTATATTTTCCTATTATTTATGCTCTTGAGGTTATTTATATTTATCATATGGATATAGTGGAAACATATAATGATGGGCTAATGACTATCTCTGTCAGCTTTATATTCAGTGATGTCGTGTTCGAAGTTTGAAATTATCCGTGGTGGGAGTATTTATACCACAGAAATCATTAAACACTGTAAATCAGACTCTTTTCTCTGGAGAGCTGCTTGTTAAACTTTTACCAGCCCACCACTGTGGTCACCTATCTCTCTCTCTGCCTCTAGACTTTAAGCTCTGTGAAGATAAACACATTGTTATGCTCACTGTTGTCAGTCAGTGCTCAATCAATATTTACTTATAGAATTAATTAATGACTGACTAACATCAGACCCCACAGGAATTTTAAAAGAAGCAGCATCAGAGAAACCGGGGATTAGGAGTGAGGAGGTTCAAATGAGGTTAAAATTGCTGTGTGTGTGTGTGTGTGTGTGTGTGTGTGTGTGTGTGTGTGTTTCCTGTACCTGCCTTGGCTATTTTACATACGAGATAGCATTTAAGAGCATCCGGTTTGCAAACAGGAATTATTCCTCCCTGTTCTCTGAAGAGAGCTTCCTGAGGCAGTCCTGTGCCATTGACAAGTTCCTGAAGAAAATCTGACACCTCTCCTTCCCTTGATACGTTTATTACAAGTGCGTTTGCAGGCAGGAGGGCTGAGTGCCGGGCAGAGATAAGATCAAAACTCGGAAAAACCTTAATCCCCAAAACTCCATCTCAGCAAAGCCAAAGAGAAGACTGTGAAGTGGATTGTCTGTCAGTCCAGAGAAGCCTGCCCAATTAGGTAGCCCTCAGGGAAGGCTGAGCAAGAGAAAATGAAGGCCAATCACAGCAGCCATCTTAAAGATGTGTCCCTGAAAAGTTCTGTAGGCTGAAATCTATTGGTGATTTAATTGAAGTCACTAAGGGCACCATTTTTTGACCAGTTTGACCACATTAAAAAAGTGTTTTTTGAGGACATTTGGACTGCTATAGATGAGGGTTCATAGGCTAACAGTTGTAGGCAGTGTCTGGGCTGCAGATATGTTAGGTCTGTGTGGGAGTTAAAAAACTTGAAATAGGTTTCAGCAATATCAAGGGATTTCCACTTAAAATCAGGATTTCTGACTTCTTTTGAAAATTCAGTATTTCCAGTAACACCGGACCTGGTATTACCATAAGGCAAAGATCTCCTTGAGTTAAGTGGTCCTAAGCTCTTTGGGGGGGGGGTCATACACTCTTTAGCTCACTATTATCCCTACTGTATCCTGATGTCTTGTACTCAGCCCTACTCTGTTGGGTTATTTGCCTCATTCTTGTCTTTCTTTGATACTGCTGAATGGTCATTTTCCCCATATAATATTGGTAACGTTTGGCAGCTGGGTAGCTAACAGGGTCTACATTCTGTTGTTTAGTAGCCAGTAATCCTTCCACTAGACAGTTAACCTCTGGGGTCTTGCTTTCCTTAGGTGTAAGAGAAGTGGTTCTTACTGCTCTAGCATTCTGTGCTTCCACTGAATAACCTAATACTCTTCCACTATTCCCTTCTGGTTTTTGTTTCCGTGTCTTTATATTTCTATCTCTATTGCTCTATGTCTCTTTCTCCATCTCCATCATTATCCTGAAGATTATTGTTCTCTTCCTGTGTGTTTTAGACCATGGTGCCTAAAGGGTTGTCTGTGGTAGAGAGAAAGATTGTGGGCCTTGGAGGAAGTGAAAGTGCATGCTTGACCGTAGCTTCTCTGTTCTCTCTTCTTATAAGAGAGAGTGTTTACTTGGTTTAGAATCTTTGTGGGACTTGAAGCAATTAGAAAAAAGAGTGCTGATTTTTTTTTTTTAAGATTTTATTTATTTATTTGACAGAGAGAGAAAGAGCACAAACAGGCAGAGTGGCAAGCAGAAGGAGAAGGAGAAGCAGGCTCCTCACTGAGCAGAGATCCCAACGCAGGGCTCAGTTCCAGGACCCTGGGATCATGACCTGATCCAAAGGCAGATGCTTAACTGACTGAGCCACCCAGGCGCCCCCAAAATGCTGATTCTAAAAGAGGATTCTGAGGAGACTGGGTGGCTCAGTTGGTTAAGCATCTGCCTTTGGCTCAGGTCATGATCCCAGGATCCTGGGATCAAGTCCCATGTCAGGCTCCTTACTCAGTGGGGAGCCTGTTTTTCCCTCTGCCTGTCGCTCCCCGTTTGTGCTGTCTCTCTCTGACAAATAAATACAATCTTAAAACAAAACAAAACACAAATAAAGGAGAATTCTGTAACTCAGGGAAAATACTTCCTTTTCTTTTTCCACAATATTTTCTTGGTAAAATTTGATTTTAATATTCAAGAGGCCAACTGCTGAAAGTGTTCCCTGTATAATTTTCTAAGATGAATAGATCAGCCAGTACCCGATCTTTGCCATTAAGTTGGCATGGTGATAGGTATCCTAGACATGCATATATAAAGAACAAAACAATTAGCATCTTTCTTTTTATTTTTTTATTTATTTTTTTTTATTTATTTTTTTATTTTTTTATTTATTTATTTTTATTTTTTTTTTTAAAGATTTTATTTATTTATTTGACACACAGAGAGAGAGATCAGATCACAAGTAGGCAGAGAGGCAGGCAGAGAGAGAGGAGGAAGCAGGCTCCCTGCCGAGCAGAGAGCCCGATGTGGGCCTCGATCCCAGGACCCTGGGATCATGACCTGAGCCGAAGGCAGCGGCTTTAACCCACTGAGCCACCCAGGCGCCCAGCATCTTTCTTTTTAGACTACATGAAATACTTATTTATATAAAGGGCAAAGTGCTTATCGCATCCAAATGGGGAGCTTCTGAAATAGTAGTTCTCCAGTGTGGTTCACAAGGATAAAGACACTGTCTGTCTCTGACGGGCCAGCTGCTGCCGTAGCCTGAGGACCGGAGTGTAAGGTACAAGCCGATGGGCAGTCTTGTTGGGGTAGGATTTTGTTTTTATGTGCTTATGATTTAAGCACATCTAATGTAGTATATTTTTGTGCTGTCTTTTTCCCCCTTTGGATATAAAATATTCTCATAAAAATACAATACCTTTTTTTTTCATAGCTACATGAGATATTCCTGTTTAGTTGAGTTTCTCTCCTCTCGATTTTCCTGTTCAAAATAGAAATGTATCTAGCCAGGGAAGCCTCTGCATGTGATTTGTATTTAAAGTGCCTAAGAACTGACACTGTTTTTCGAAACAGGTAAGGTATTTCGCTGATTTTTTTGCATTTTGTGTGAAAAAACTGCATAAGGACAAGAAGTTGTATTGTCTCCTGGTTGTGGAGGATCACATTAGAGATGATGTGGAAATAAAAGCTATGGCAGAAACACACACTTCCAAGATTTAATAAGATGTCTAATTTAGAAATAATTTTGCTTCTGTAATTTACATTTTGGTCCCACTGATTCTTTCTTCTTCCTCTAGCTGATTGCAAATTTTTTTCTTTTCTATTTCTTTGTTGCAGGAACAGAGTGTGCTAGTGATTGATCTAGCCCTGGGAGATGACTTGAAAATACTT
This sequence comes from Ailurus styani, assembly GCA_002007465.1. NCBI lineage: Eukaryota > Metazoa > Chordata > Mammalia > Carnivora > Ailuridae > Ailurus > Ailurus styani. The sequence continues at coordinate 2,994,471 of LNAC01000132.1, read as the reverse complement.
GACAATACGAAGAGGTTACTCTAATTGTTTTTCTTTTACTTCCTTTTCCTTTAATAAGAAAGGCAGGGAACAAAATTCCTATTTTTCTTGCATGTTTGGAAAAGCTCCTCTAATGTTAATAGTTCTTACCTGATTTACAAGCTCTTGGTTTTCTGTTGCTTAAAAATGGTAAGTGAAAGCAAAGGTTTTTGTGGAACCCAAAAAGACCTTGAAGCTAATATTTGCTTTGTAACATTTCATTGTGTTGGAGGAAGAACTTTAAAAGGTTGTACGGGGGGCAATGATTTGTTTCTGAAAATCAGTCGTAACTAGTGGCTTGTGCAGTAGGCATATGTAAGATACAGAATTTTATTCTATCCTCTAGGATTTAGAAATAACTATAACAGCTATAGTTAAAATCTCTACACTAAAATCCTTCTACTTTTTACCTTCACTGTTCCAAGATTAGTTCTGAGTTCCTTTGTCAGATGTACTTTTTCTGTGATTTTACATATAAAAATAAATAAAATGAAGGTAGTGCACTTTAAAATCCTGAGAGATGATTACTGAAGTTAATAGAAAGCTAAACTGTGCAGTCTACCCATGTCCTTAAAATCCAGTTAATAAGTAGTCTAAGAATCAGGAAAGGAAAAGAAATAAAAGGCATGAGAATTGAAAAGACAGAAGTAAAATTGTGTCTATTTGCAGATGACATGATTTCATGTATACAAAGTCCTAAAAACTCTATCAAAACCTGTTTAGATCTAATCAATAAATTCAGTGAAGCTTCAGGATATGAAATTAACAATGGAGTTTCTATATACTAACAATGAATTATCTGGAAAAGAACACAACGCCTTTTACAGTAAAAAAGAATTCTGTTGGTTATATTATTCCTCAGCAAATATGGTAAGGATTCTGGTTTAAATATATATATAACTATGATATATATGGGATTATATATATGTGATATATATTATACATAATATGGGATTATATATCTATATATATAAAGCTATGGGAAAGATAGAAAGATTGTAGTACAAGTAAATAACTATAAATTCCTTAAAATAAATGTAGATTAGACCAAGAAGCTATATTCATTGTACAATACTTTCAAATACTTGATTTAAAAGAATGGAAGTTTAAAAGGAAAAACATGTAGCTATGCTTTTTAGACTTGATGCAAAGAATCACAATTAATTGGATTTAAAAAGGATAATTTTCTTAGGACATTAAAACATTCTGGTTTTTAATGAAGAGTTACACTTTTATTATAACCTCTTAAAAGTTTAGTTGTTTTGTGTTTTGCATATTTCAATATTATGATAAGCATTAACAATGTTAAAAAAAACCAAACAAAGCAACAGATTGATGATTAATTCTGGGAAAATAGAAATAGTAAAAAATCATTTCCAAGGAAATCTGGGCGATTTAAAGGTATGCACTACCTCTTATATTGTTTTATGTAAGTACCTTAGGAGTACTCATTAGTTACCAGTTCCAGTGCTGGCCACTGGAGGAATTAGATAAACTTCTGTCTCTAGGGACAGATGAAGTGGCTGGCTTTGTTCCTTGTATGTGTATAATTCATCTGTATACTTTTAGCACCTAGCTCAGAGCTCCACACACAAAAAGCAGTCAATATCTGCTTGTTGCATTGAATTGAATATTTGTGGCAAGAATGAAAAACTAAATATATTGGAGTCACTAAGTTGACTTATGCTTGCACGTCTCAAAATTTTGTTAATGGAAGAAAATACAGATGTAGGATCTCTTAAATTTTCTAGGATGTAAATTATTTAACAGTATTCAAATAATAACATTGCACTTCGAGTTTTTGGTGTTAAACATTTGTATTTATTTTAACACTCAGTATAGTGCAAAGAACAGAAGTCTGCAGGTAGGGTAGCTGTGTGGTCTTGGGCAAGTAGCTTAACATCTTTGAATCTGAGATTTTTCATCTTTAACATGAAGACCAAAGAAAATGTTTCTGTTTTGTTTTGTTTTAGGTTTTATTTATTTATTTGTCAGAGCAAGAGAGGGAGAGAGAGAGTGAGCGCACGCACACGCAGGGGGAGTGGCAGGCAGAGGGAGAAGCAGGCTTTCAGCTGAGCAGGGAGCTCCATGAGGGGCTTGATCCTGGGACCCTGGGATCATAACCTGAGCCAAAGGTAGAGCTTAACTGACTGAACCCACCCAGGCATACCCAAAGAAATATTTTTAACCCGAAGTCACAATGACCTTGAAGGCTTGAATGACTATGAATGGTATGCAAAACTATATGCAAGTGTTTGAGAATATATATATTTACTTCGAGAAGATCCAAACCTCAGCGGATTCTCAGGAATCTGTTTACCCCCTGAGTTTAATTTCTAGAGAGAGCTTTACTTTTAAAAATAGTGGCTAGTGTAACATGTAAAAATTTTATTCAGTAGATTGAAGTTAGGAAATAAACCTTTCAGCTTGTTATTATACAAAAGAAGTCCCATTTGGGGTTGTTCTCTGGTTCCTATCCTCACCAAATCATTAACCCATCAAGCAGCTAATGAACATTTATAAATAACCATTATAGGTTGTGAACTCTTGTAACAAAAGGGAATAGTGAAGGGTATACCAATATCTTTCTTCAAAGAACCCATTATCTAATTAGGAAGACTAAATCAACATACTCTTTCATTTCAGTGTAGTCATGGAGATGAATCTTACACCCTGGAAAATTAGAGGGAAGCTATATTTAAGACTACCCTGGCTATAAGTAAAATAGATGATTAATTCTAACTGATATATTAAGGAGATATTTTCAAGGTGTTGTGTTAATCCATTTATGCAAGACACATTTACTGAGCACTAACTATATGCCTGCAAAAAAATGCACTAATAAATAATATATGGTCTTTCAACATTAAGGACTGTTAGAGTGTAGGAAATAGACACAGAAACAGTTATAGTGTTGTGATCCAGTATTTTAATTCAGATATGAAAAAGGTGCATGGGAAAACAGAATTATGCTAAGCTGACCCACAAGGTCACTGTCAGTGGTCTCAAGTCTAATTGAATGGTACAATAAATAAACAAATAGCTAAAACACAGGATGAAATATATTGCGTCATAATTTGCTATGAAGGAAGCTTCTGCGGAAGGAGTGTTCTCTGTTGTCTATGAGGAGGATTGTATGGGGAACAATAGAAAAAAGACTTTGTGGAAACCTGATTGTGGTCAGGTTAATACAGAGGAGATGAGCAGAGAGGGAGTGGCAGGAGCAAAGACATTGGCTAAGGGCATATTTGTACCATAGCACATCTTTGAGTTTCCCTGGAGCACAGGGTATACATAAAGCAGCAGCAAGAACTAAAGTTGGAATGTAAACCAGGGTAAACCAGGGTCAAGGGACGAGTCTGAAACTTATCCTTGAGGGAGGGAGGAAGTATTCTGGATTGGTGGACAAGGGGAAAATATATAGAACTATACTCTGTGAAGGTTAACCGAGAATGAATTGAAATGTGGAGAGGGCCAAAGAAAGACACCTGCTCTAGCAATAAACTGGCAAGAAGTAACGGGAGGGTAGACAGGGATAGGTGCATTGGGAACCAAAAGGAGGGAACAGATTTCGGTGGCATTGCAGAGCTGTTGAGGTGCGGGAATGAGTGAAGGCAGAAATGAGTCAGCGTTTTTGCACGTAGGTCACTGGGAGGAGGCTATTGCTGTTGGCAGAGATAAGAAACTCAGAAGGATGAATTGTTGAGGAAAGAAAGATGGTAGAGTGAGTTTAATTCTTATTGAGGTCAGTGTAGATGGGACCAGTCACATAACGCTCAGGAGCATGGAATATGGGCTGGATTTTGAAGGATAGACTCAATTTGGGTAAATGTGGAGGAGGGGGTTGGACATTCAGGAACAAGGACCACCATGCTTGGAGCTCGTAAGTGGGACTATTTAAACAAACCATAATGAAAAATATGATTTACTTCAGCAAATACTGAGTTTTACTGAATTATAAATTCCTTATAGTCAGGGATCAAGTTTATCTGAATTGTCATTCTAAATTTTGCATGGTCCCTAGTACTTGGCATGTGCTCTGTAAGTATTTGCTGAATAAATAAATAATACCCACTCCATGCCAAGCATTGTGAAAAATACTGAGAATAGAAGGAGAGAAGAATAAATATGTGACCCCAAAGAGTTCACGGTCAAAAGGTATATATATTCATGGCAACTCGTGCCAGACAGATAAAGAAATGGAGGAGGAGTTCCAGACAGAGGGCATTATATGCGCATAGGCACGGATATTGGAAAGTGCATGATTGTTGGGGAAAATACTAGATCCCTAGGATGTATGTGGGTAAGGGTGAAGGGAAAATGAGACTGGAGTTTTAGGTGGAGGCCATTTCTTAAAGGACCGTATCTGTCATGCTATGGAGTGTGAGTTTATTCTGGAGTCCCTGGGATACACTGAGAGATTATGAAGAAAAGAGGTGACATCAGAATTAGATTTTAGGCACAGTTACCAGCTAGGTACTCTAATTCCTATATGGGAAACTTTGCCCTTTCCTTCCCCAAGTCATAGCTATTAAGAGCCCTTGAAAATGTCCTACTACTAAAGCCACTTGTGGCCATGAGAGGTATCTTGTGTTAACCCTTAAGATATGTTTTGGACTTTTAGCTTTTCTTCTTCCTAACTATCTGACTTGGGTCATGTTCACTAGTATGTCTAAACCTGAGTTTCTTCATTTGAAAGTAAAGGTAAAAATTTCATAAGAAAATCCATGCATTTAAATACTTTCTTGGATTATTTTTAAGTCCATAGATATTGAAAGACAGGATATATTTTTTCAGAGTCTGCTTTTTCTCTTACATTTGCAAATAAGAACTTTTGTACCCAAACATATCATTCTGGCAATTTTTTTAAGGATAAAGATATATATTTTTGAAGATGTAACTTAAAATTTTCTTTCAGTTAAATATAATTATTCTAAAAATGGCATATCTCTACATATGCTTGCTTGGTGAAATTGAATATGACTTGCCTGTTTCTAGGATGTGACATAAGTGGGAATAGGACAATTATAGATAATTCTGGTAACAAAGTTGCCATATAAGGCTTATATGAGTGGCTGGCTTAGATTCTCTTTTTAAGTTTCAGGTAGCTGACTTTGTGTTTTCCTGCTTTATATTTTCTGCTTTATCTTGAGGGAAACAAAGTACCACCTAACTGCATTTATCTCAAAGTACCATTTAACTGCATTTCTTCTTATCCACGTGTTTTCAGTGTATAATCATAATATTTGGTTCATCTGCAGGGCCTGACATCTGGCATACATAAATTGCTTTGTATGTGTGGACTTAGGCCTGTGGGCAAAACAGCAAAAGCAGTCAACAGTATGAGAGCATTTATTGCATACTAACGTTGGTGCTGGTGCTGTAGGAGATAACAAAATTGAGGAAGAAAATATTTTCTCTGCTTTCAGGTAGCCTACAATTTAGCCAAATGGGCCAAATACAAATACTTTTTTGAAGAAGAATAAAGGTAGTACACAAGGGAGTGTCTGGCATTGCCTTGATGATTGGTCTAACATTACAGAAGAAATATGTCCTCAGAGCTGGAATCTTAGAGATCATTGTGTCCTCTTAGACAAATGGAAGGCTTCCAGTTAAACTAGTTTACTCATTACTATTAACTTGGCAGCCTAAAATGGTTTATGAGCTTATTTTGTGTTGGGTTTGAAATTCAAAACAAAAGTTGAAACAAAACAAAACAAAAATTAATTTGGGTCTCTTACAATCTCTTTTATGACAAGGGTCTTGTCCCAAGACTGTTTGGTGACCCAAATCAAAAGCTGCTTTCTTTACTACGTAGTTTATTTCCACCTCCAACCACATTAGTTGAAAGAACTGCAACTAGACGAGGGAGGTGTAAAGAAGCAGGGGGAAGACAGGAATTCTACCCTGCTTTTTGACTCAAGGGTAGGACGTGACCAGTTGGGCAGCCTTCCAGAAATCATAAGCAGATGAATGGACCAGTTATTTATTTTTTTTTTTAAAGATTTTTATTTATTCATTTGACACAGAGAGAGAGAGAGATTACAAGCAGGCAGACAGGTAGGCAGAGAGAGAGGAGAGAGGAGGAAGCAGGCTCCCCGCTGAGCAGAGAGCCCGATGTGGGCCTCGATCCCAGGACCCTGGGATCATGCCCTGAGCTGAAGGCAGCAGCTTTAACCCACTGAGCCACCCAGGTGCCCTGGACCAGTTATTTTTATTATAGAATTATTAAGGAATTCTGAGGTGAAAGTGATTTATAAAGCAGCTCTGTTTAGGAGTAATTTTTTTTGAAGGTTGTAGCACTTCAGTGAGTTGTAGTTTGACACATGAAGTGATAACGATAAGCCTAGACTGTCCCCAGCTGTTGCGTTGGGAGCGGCAGTGGACAGTCTGCCACCCCCCCCCAGGTGCCTCTCTACCTAACGTTTCTGTGCTCTGGGTTTCTATGACACGACAAGTTGTTTTGAATTGGTATTTCAGACAATTTCTCCTTCTCTGGGTAGTAGTCCAGCATCCAACATAACATCCAACAAAACATCTTCGGCAATTTTCGGAAGTGAGCTAGTATGACATACTTATTTCCACTTTGTAAGGACAGCTTGTGTGAATGACTTATTGAGGGATATACATTCATTGCAGTATAAATATGAAGTACTTTTATTTTTTCAGTCCAGATTTTTAACCCTGCCATGTGAATCCTCTGTTAGTATCCCTTAGCAATACCTTAGATAGATTCTATAGCTTTCTAGTCATTTTCAGTCATTAAAACTAGGTTTAGTCTGGTTTAAAACTTCACTTTCATATGTGAATCAAAGCTTCCTCCCCATATGGGCTAGAGTTGTAGCATGGGCTGCCTCAGAGATACCATTTCCATTTTATTCTTTGTGGTTAAGCTCTTTGGGTTTGGGAAAGGGTGGGAAGAATGAAGGAATAAAGAAACAGAGATCTTGTAGTGTTACTGACTTCATATTGGTGATGCTGGAAAGTGCCCCTGCTGTGTTTGTTCAAACTGGCTCTGGCTGATCTTGGTGGTCTCTATTAGTCACGGTGAAGGGCTAGCCACATAGGTGCTGTGTGTGTTTTTTGGGGAGGGGTTGTGGTCAGTTTTACTTCTGCTCCCTTTATCCCCAAGGACCCTGTCAGACTGGGGAAGTCAAATCTTTCTTGAGTTCTGTATTTCTCTTCTTTGAATGGTGCCCCATCGCAGGACCCACAAAGATTCGTCCTGTTCAGTCCCTTCCCAGGGGCTTAGAGAATAAGAAAGAGGGTTCCCATCTTGTTCTTATGTACCATATGGTCTCTTTAAACCTTGCTGGTCTGGCCAGTTTGGTAGTCTTTCCATCTTCAGGAGTCTCTTTTCTAGAAAAGAGTCTTAGGCTCTCTGGTCATCTATGCCTGTAACTTTAGGGGTTTTATTCTCCCTCATCTTGCTCAGCTCCATGACAGAGCTAGGGCAGGCCTGCAGGTTCTTTCTCCCTAGGAGGCATCCAGCCAGGGTGGGTGTCAGGAATTCCCAATCTATGAATGAGTCTCTTGGAGCCTCTCTCATGTAGTTCTCGCAAGAGAAAAGCACAGGGAGAGGAGGGACTGAATTCTTTACATGAACTGTGCTTTCCCCAAAGCTTGTAGGAACAGGTGGTAGGCGTTAGTAGACTTGGTTGAACACTTAAATATTTGACAGGTTATATTTCAATAGACAGAGGGAAAGATTGTGGGATTTTAGAGGGCTGAAATGAACACAGAGGTGAAAAGGACATATTCGACACAAAGACATAGTCCAGTTTGGTTGTGGAATGGGGAGGTAATGACAAAGCTACAGAAAGGAGAAAAATTTGGGACATTTGTGGAGGGAATTGAATGCTAGGTTGAAGAGATCCAAGGTAATTATTTTAGGAAGAGTTCTGATGCCACTGAATGTTTTTTAACTAGGAGAGGACTAAACTTATGATTTTGTTTAGAAACTTGTATTTGGTCAACCATGGGTTCTTCTCTTAGCCTCCCTCCTTCCTGAATGTCTCTCAGTCACTATCTGGCCGCAGCAGAATGGGCATCTCAAAAGTGTGGGGATGTGGTGAATTGCCATGTTTTCTGCAGTTCTCAGTAGCCTGTGTGTGAGCGACACGACTTCATTCACTGTCCCTTCTTTATTGTCACTGCCATCTTCATGTCACCGTAGCACGCTGAGGAAGAGGTAGTATTAGTAGGGAAAGTCTAAAAGGTGGAACTTCTTCTGTATAAGACCATCATTCAGTATCAAGTCCTTGGCTTGGAACACCTGGAAACTCAGTTTTGTCAGTTTAATGAGAGTTGAATAAATTCAGGGGGACAACTTCACCAGAATTTAATGAACAGGGACTAATGTATTAATTTTGGGAATTCATTAATTTTTAAATCAACTATGAGATCTAGCTTTTTAACAGTAAAATGGACTCATTTAAAATGTACAGTGTGATGAATTTTGAAAAATGTATACAACTGTCAAACATCAGGCACAATTAACATGCAGATGTTTTCATTCTCCCTAAAAGTCCCTTGTGCCAAGTTGTAGTCACTTCTCATGACTTACTGTTAGTCTCAGACAACCACTGGTATGCTCTCTCTTACTATAGATTACGTTTTCTTTCAAAGCTTCACATAAACGGAATCATAATATATATTCTTTTGTACGTGGCTTCTCTTGTTCAACAAAATGTTTCTGAGATTTATGTTATTTCATGTATCAGTTCATTTTTACTGTTGACAAGATTTTATTTTATTTTATTTTATTTTATTGTTCAACCACTTACCTGTTGATGAATACTTGAGTTGTTTCCAGCTTTTGGTTATTATGAATGGAATTACCCTGAGTATTTATGTATAAGTCTTTTTGCGTGTGTAAATTTTTATTTCTCTTGGTATATTAGTCAGGGCTCAATCAAGAGAAAGAAACCACACACAGTAATTCGAATAGAGTAAGTTTAATTGAAAAAATTAATAAAAAAAGCAAAAAGCATGTAGTTGTTAATAGGAGACTATTATTAGGGGATTAATGGAGTAATGGGGAATAGGCTATTAAGAGGTGGAGAGAATTCTAAAGAATACAGGATTGGCAGAATATGGCGCAGCCACTGTCCATAGAACTGAGAAAGAATACCCAAGGAGGAGGCCACTCCCTTTCCTGAGCTGGGTTTCGGGCTCAGTTGAAAGGGTATGGCCGTGGCTCAATGGGTGGTGGAGAATTTCAACGAGGTGCCTAACCAACAGGACTTAACTTGTTATCTGTCTTCAGATGGAGAGGGAGAGGGAGAGAAGTGCCCACAGGGAGGTGCTGTGCTCTGGAACTCACTGCAAAGATACCTGGAGTGGGGCCAGGAAGTTGTCCAAGGGCTGGTGCCTTGCTGGCCACATGCACTGGGAAGTGACTGTCTGGTGTACCAAGGGAAGAACTTGTTTACCCAGAGGGGGTACATAGTGACAGACAGTAGGGAAACATCGTAAGGGAGTGGTGAGAGAAGCCAGTCCAGCGGAGTTACTTTGCCAATGATACCTCTCTGTGGGTGCTGGGGAAAGCTGTTCAAGAGAAGGTGCTTAGCGGCGGACCCTGGTGGGGAAGCTGCTCTATGGGTCCTGGGGGAAGCTATTCACAGTGAGGTGCCCTGACAGTGGCTTTCTATTACAAAGCCTCCAGATGGAACGCCAACTGAAGCCACCTATGGGAAGGTGCCATACATATGCTTTGGCCACTGGGCAGTGCAAAAAACAAAAGCAAAAACAAAAACAAAAACAACCGTGTGCACTGGAAGAGCCTGATACAAGAAGTACACCTGAACTGGAAAGAAAAAACCCTTTCTTTCTTCATTGTTTCCAGAACCCTCTACTCTAAAGTTTATCATTACACCATCTGGCAAAGGGGAAATATTTATGGTATTCATCTCTATTATCACACAGCAGGCAATAAAAGGTAGATATGGAATTGGAGTTAATAACCTGATAGCTGGCACTCTTGGTAAATACGTATGTGTGGAATTAGTGAATCATGTGTTACTATTGTATGTTTAACTATGTAAGAAACTGCTGTTTTCCAGACTGGTTGCACTGTTTAGAGAGTTGGTTTTTACATTTAATTCTATGATCCACTTCACATTAATTTTTCTGTATGGGATAAGATAAGGATTGAGGTTAATATGGATATGAATGTGAATCTATATGAACACTCAGTTGTTCTAGCACCGTTAGTTGAAAAGACTTTCTTCTACTGAGTTACCTTGGGCAATTTTTCAAAAATCAATAGATTACATATGCCTGGTCTATTTTTTTCTAGATTGTCTGATCTGTTCCATTAGTATGTGTTTTCTTTGAGCACTTTGTTAAAAATCAATAGATCACATATGACTGGTCTATTTTTTCCTAGATTGATCTGTTCCATTAATATGTGTTTTTTTCCTTTGTGTCTTGATTACGGTAGCTTTATGTTAAAATTTGTAATCCAACAGTATAAGCCCTCTGCATGTATTTTTTTCAAAATTGTTTTTGCTATTCTAGATTTTTTTCCCTTTATGTTTGCATTCCAGTACATGTTTTAGAATTATATGGTCAGAGTCTACAAAGGAATTTGCTGAGATTTCAATTGAGATTGGGTTGAATCAATAGATCATTTGGGAAGAACATATAGCTGAACAATTTTGGTCTAATGACCCATTAAAATAGTATTTTTCTCTATATATTTCAGTCCTTAATTTATACCTATAATGCTTTGTAGTTTTCAATGTACAAGTCTACACATAATTTGTTAAATTTATTCATACCTAATTCATGGTTTTAGATTTTTTTTTAAGATTTTGTTTATTTATTTGAAAGAGAGAGAATGAGAGAGAGAGAGAGAGAGAGAGAGAGAGAGCATGAGAGTGGGGAGGGTCAGAGGGAGAAGCAGACTCCCTGCCGAGCCGGGAGACCGACATGGGACTCAAGCCTGGGACTCCATGATCACGACCTGAGCTGAAGGCAGTTGCCCAACTGACTGAGCCACTCAGGTGCCCCTTAGATGTTATTTTAAGTGGTATTTAAAAATTTCAGGAACAATTTCTTGGTAGTGTATAAAGATAAACTTGATTTTTTTGCATTGACATTAAATCCTGAAGCCTTGCTAAAGTAACTTATTTGTTCTAGAAGCTGTTTTTCTGAATTACTGAGGAACTTAGTTCTTTCTTTCTTGTCCATTTACCTTTGTTTCCTTTTCTTGCCTTGCAGTACTGGCCACTATTGTGTTGAATATAACTGGTGAGATTGGAATCCTCACCTTTTCCCCAATATTAGGAGGAAAACATTCATTGTTTCATCATTATGATGTAGAAGGAATTTTTGATAGTCTCCTATTTATAGTTTTCTGAGAGTTTTAGAACTTTTTCTATTAGGAAATTTTTTTGGCATCTCTTGAGAAGGTAATATATATTTTATTATGTTAATGTGGTGAATTACATTGATGGATTTTTTAATGTGAAACCAGCCTTACAATTCTGAGATAAATCTTCATAGTTTTGGTATGGCACCCCTTTTTGTATAATGCTGGATTCTACTTCCAGAAATCTGTTGAGTTGTTGAGTTTGTTTTGGTACCTATAGTCATGAAGGATATTGATCTATAGTTTTCTTGTCTATACTTTGGCTAAGTTATGAGGGTTATGCTGACCTCATAAAATGTATTGGGAAGAGTTCCTTCATTTCCAGATGTCTAAAGGAGTTTATTTTGGTATGGTATTGGTATAGTATTTTACTTAAATATTTGATAGAATTCCTCAATGAAGCCATCTGGGTTTGGAATTTTTGTTGTTAAGATTTTAATAATGAGTTCAGTTTAGTCCAAGGATATACACAAGGATAAACACAGGAATAATGACACATATTATAATTAAATTGCCAAAGGCTAGTGATGAGAATAAATACTTAAGAGAGAAAACAAGACTTTAAAGTGATAGAAGATAAACCTTCTTTTGACTAAAATACTCCTATTTGTTACCCCGGGTACTCTTTCCCTAACACCGTTGGGTAGATTGCATTAATGATTGAGAGCTGTCCTGGTGAGCCTGGAGATTTCGTAAGGGTTTGTTTGCCTCAGCCACAGAACAGTCTTGGAAACACTGTTAGTATCACAGATATATCCCTCCTATGTTGCCCTGCCTCAGTTAAAGTCAACCCTGCCTTGTCATGAGGCATACCACACATCTTGGGGTCCTTCTGGACATCTCATCTTTTCTTACACACCACCCAGTCCTTCAGGAAACTCTTTCAGCCCTACCGTCAAAATAGTCCAACATGTTGGCACCATTTTCACTGCTGCCATACTTGTCACCAAAGGATGCTTGTCACCATTATTTCATGCCTGGAATATTGTAGCTCCCTGTTGTTTGTTGTGTTTTGTCCATTACAACCTGCACATAGCCCTCCCCCTAGTTTGACGCTGACATAGTACCTAAAGGAGTGATTTCCCATCTCACCCAGAGTAAAAGCCAATTTCCTTAGAACAGTCTGCAAGGCCCTACATAGACTAGCTTCACATGCTTCTCTTTTCCCATCCTGCAATGTATTCCAGATGTCATGGTGCCCTTGCTGTTTCTCAAACACACCAGGCATCTTCCCAACTAAAGGCCTTAGCGTTTCTGTTCTCTTTGGTTTTTGATTTTTTGCATCAACTGTTTATGTTGCTTCTTTCACCACCAGCAGCCACCTTCTCCGTGAGGTCTTCCCTGATCAATCTATTTAAAATTACATAGGGCACCTGGGTGGCTCAGTTGGTTAGGCGTCTGCCTTTGGCTTGGGTGCTGATCTCAGGGTCCTGGGACTGAGCTCCACATCAGGCTCCCAGCTCGGTGGGGAGTCTGCTACTCCCTCTCCCCCTGTCCCTTCTCTTGCTCATGCTCTCTCTCTGTCTCAAATAAACAAATAAAATCTAAAAAAAAAATTATACCCCATTCCCTCCTCATAGTTCTCTTTGTTTTTATTTTATTTTTTCAGTATGATTGGTTATCATACAACATGAATATGTTATCAATTTATTTTATTTTCTTCCTATCTAGAGTGTAGTTTCTGTTTTAATCTTTAGAATATCTCTGTTGCCTAAATATCATTGAGAACATTGTACACACTCAAGAGATATCTGTGAAATAAATGAATATTTGAGGTCAGTTATCTTGGTGACCCGACACTTGTGCCTTCCAGACTCAGTATTTCTTTGCCATTGACAGTGCTGTACAAAAAACTTGCAGGCTCTTGATCTATGACCCTCACCCCTTTTTTTTTAGACTTCACACAGACCACCCTATTGCCATATTCTCTTTTTGCAGGCAGGTTACATAATAACCTAAGACTAGCATAGAGCTTTCTTTTGTATTCAGACATATTTTCCTGGTTTTGCACACCAGTTATTTTGCTTGGATTTAGAGGTCCCCAGATAGACTCCGCTGTATATCTTTTGCACTGGGTTGCTTTTACTGAGAACTAATTTTGTTGTTTGCGGTTTCTTTCTGAAGGTTTCATTCTCAGCTGGCAACACTAATTTAAATTCCAGGGCAACTCACTGTAGTCACGAATAACCTCTTTGAAAGTGTTAAGAATGAGTTCAGTTCAGCTGTGAGCATTTGAATTCACATAATCAGTGTTTATTCCTCGCCACCTCCTTGTAATAAATGTTGGTTAGGTGTACAGGCCAACCCACAAAAGCCTATTTTATTCACATGAAGCTGAATAGTAATTCTAATAATATCATTGAACCTACATGATTTATAATCTTTTTTGTATGAGGAAGTATATCCAAGTTCAAAGCAGCTGTGAGGCTATCTGGCTGCAAGTTCCAAGTAATTGATTTGCAAACATTTTTGAAAATAGCTTGATGACATGCAGGGGATTACGTTTACTTAGAATCAGTTCATTATATTGGATAAAATGTGACAATCAATGTTGAATGAATGTTATATACAGAAATTAGAAATTTAAAAACATTAAGTTATGACATTTAGGCTTCACTTGATAGTTTTTTCATCCTTCCTTTTTTTCCCCAGCCTGCTGTATACAAACAATCTCTTCTTTTGTGCCCATATCACCTGGTTAGCAAATCAGATACTAGGATTGGCCATTTTCACATTGAAAAGCTTAGCAGTTTTGTTAACAGAAGGACAGAATTTCTCACATGATGGCAAAGGGCTGTTCTTGTGGTCCTGATTTTGTTTGCCAAGCAACTTCCTAGCAGGGTAAATGAAAGACAGGTGATGTAGTTAAGCTCTGAATTCTGGTCTGAAACATTTGCAAAGACAGTCTGTGTTCTTATTATCATGATGATGTAACTGTGATCCTTTAGAGTCACAGAGTAACCTCTGGGAAAAAGAGACCAGTTCATTCTCTGGAAAAGTGAACAGACTTCTGGATCTTATGATGGCCATGAACAATATGCAGTTAGACTATGTGATATTCCTGGGCGGATTCAGTAACTTTACAAAGGATTTTGTACTTGTCACTGTCTTTGTTCTCTTCAGTCTCCCTCCCATAACTTAACAATCCATGTTCTATAGTCCACCATTATTAGTCCACCAGAGAGATAGGAAGAGGGGGCTTTTGCTCCTGTTTTAGAGGTACTCGCCTTTGGTAGTGTGTGGATTCTTTATTTTCTCTGATGCTGTTTGAATTTTATTATTTACTATACTGCCACATTTTGGCATCCATGTATTCTATCTCAGATATTTGTGTACTGCTCTTCTCTGTCCAATGTTTCTCAAACTGGCATCTATAGATACCTAAATCTTTGAGAACTTATTTTTGGCTATCCACAAGTACAAGGAAAATGTTTAGATTTTCCATTTGATGAGATAAGGTAATTGACATAAAAAGTCCTAGCTTGGGGTGCCTGAGTGGTTCAGTGGTTCAGTGGTTCAGTGAAAGCCTCTGCCTTCAGCTCAGGTCATGATCTCAGGGTCCTGGGACTGAGCCCCACATTGGGCTCTCTGCTTCTTGGTGGGGAGCCTGCTTCCTCCTCTCTCTCTCTGCCTACTTATAATCTCTCTCTCCCTGTCAAATAAATAAATAAAATCTTAAAAAAAAAAAGTCCTAGCTTATCTGGATGCCCATTTTCTTTACTTCTATTCCTTCCTTCCTTCCTTCCTCCCTTCCTTCCTTCCTTCCTTCCTATCTTCCTTCCTTCCTTCCTGATTTTATTTAATTGAGAGAGAGAGAAAGGGAGAGCATGAGGACACACACAGGAGCAGGGGGAGAAGCAGAGGGGATGGGAGAGGGACAAGCAGATTTGGCACTGAGCAAAGGGCCCATAATACGAGGCTTAATCCCAGGACGATGAGATCATGACCTGAGCCTAAACCAAGGGTCTGACACTTAACCAACTGAGCCACCCAGTTACCCTGATGCCTGTTTTCTGTTGAGTTTACATTTACCTTGGAACAAAGTGAGTCAATTGACATCATAATAATTAATGCAAAAGTTTTGCTTTAGTTTGAATTGAGAAAAGAGTTGGGAGGATTTAATCCTCAGAGGTTGCTGGTATAGGGATCTCAAATACAAAGAGTTTGTACCATACTATGTTTATCTCGCATATGAATGTCCTGGGTGAAAGGGTAGATTCTATCTGTACAAATTGCAGTATTTATTTTTTTGTATTACATTTAAATGAAGTTATGTTCATAAGCAATATTTTAACAACATTGGCATTACAGTTTAGCGTACTAATATGTTTGTCACATAGAATGACCAATTGGTTGTCAATGATGAGTTTGCTATAAAAAAAGGAAAATAATAAAAATTAATCAATGGTCAAAATATGCTCAAAACAATAATAATCAATCCAGTAGTAACTGACATAAAACATATAAATACTCCAGATAAATACAGCTTTTCATTAGCTAATTCAACGTTGACAACTCAATTTTGGAAAAACATTATGCATCACATGAAATTAATGTAGCTAAATTGATTGGTAATTGTTTTGTAATTTTGGTCAGAGGAAATTTCTCCACTCTTATTATTTCTGTGTAGATAGATACCCGTTAGAGCTACACTCCTGACATCTTGCTGCAACCCTCAATCTTATCCATGGAGAAGTGAATAACATGGTTCGAGAATGATAACCATTGGTTTGTTGTAGATTATGGCTGCTCTGTAGAGCCAGATTTTCTATGAATCAGTTGGAAAGGCTGGACAAGCATTGGACTTGAAGGGTTAGTCGGGGAAAGCTTATCCTAATACTAAGCCAAGTTCTTTAATAGCCTTATCAATATGAAAGATGATATTTTGGTCTCCATCTTTCTTTTTTCTTGATTAGTTCCCATCTTGGGAGGGAGAGGAATTAATCATTATGAGCCTGTCAAACTAAAACAGTTTTTTCTTCATTCACTTATTTTTTAAATTTGCTTTATTTTTACGGTTTTGTGGGAGCAATATGCAAAGGATTTCATTCCTTTTTAGTGTTACAGAAATATAAGGAAAATTACAATGAAAATAAGTTAAGCCAACACCAAGAATCTCTGAGCATGCTCTTCCTATAATATGGATTCATATATCACATAAGTTACAGAAAATCTGAGATAAAAGAAGCATCCTAGCAATACTCAAACTCAAAAATAAAAAAGACTAACACAATTTTAAAATTTTAACTAAAAAATAAAGTCAATTTGAAGAAGTAGTTTTAGAATATGATAATGATGATAGATAGTTTTAAAATTTTCCTGAATTCACCATAAAAAAAAAAAAGCAACCAGGATAGCAGGCCTCAAACCTATGGACATTTTCTGTAACAAAAAAGTAGCTGACAAGGTATGAATCCCCAAATACGGTCAATAGCAGTAAGACCTGCATCATTACAACATCTAGATGTGACTACCCATTGTCTGTCAATATGGCACAGGGACCTGTTAAACCCCACTACGGGAATGTAATCAGCATATTCTGGACTGTGAGAAGAAATTCTACTGAAGAAATGATACCTTTAACAACTAAAAGAATCAAAAAGAATAAAGAGATGTCAGAAACACATTACATTTTAGCTGGTTATGATATATGGATTATATTACGATCTTCATTCAAACAAACTATAAAAAATAAAAGAAAATTTAGAAAATATGAACATAACTGCTTATATTAGGGAATTACTATTAATTACAAATTTTTATTTTTTATTATTTCTTTAACTTTTTAAAAATTTTTTTTAAAGATTTTATTTATTTATTTGACAGAGAGAGATTACAAGTAGGCAGAGAGAGGAGGAAGCAGGCTCCCTGGTGAGCAGAGAGCCCGATGCGGGCCTCGATCCCAGGACCCTGAGATCATGACCTGAGCCGAAGGCAGAGGCTTTAACCCACTGAGCCACCCAGGCGCCCTAGGCTGAGTTTCAAAGGATGATATGCACAGTGGGTTAACATTTTCCTTCCACTGACCCTCCCTTCTGCTGGTAGCTGGGGTTAGCAGTAGAACACTCATTTATTTATTTGTTCATTGAACAAATATTTATTAAGCACATACTATGTGACAGGGATTTAGCAGGTGAACAGGGACCAGTCCAAGAGAGACAACATGGTGAATACAGATGATCTGGGTCAGGGATGGGGAGTGGAACAGGATCAGACATTCACAGATCAAGTCCAAAGGAGATAATGGGAAACCCAGTCTGATTCTGGTTTATAATTAGGTAGCTTTGGAGGTATAGGTAGACAATACAGTTAAATCATTTTACACTTTAGGTACATTATGCACCATTTACATGGGTTTGCATCCCTGCTATCCTTTCTGTGCCTTTGTTTTCATATTTGTAAAATGAAGATAAAGGTAGCCACCCCAAAGATTCTTGGGAGAATTAAATGTAACTTATGTAATTCAAGAACTTTTGCCACAGGGAGGGTGTTTAAAAAATGTAACTGTTTAAAGTTTGGGATTTTGAACTAATGTTAGTTGTGGCATTTCTGAAAGGATGAAACAGCAGGGTGTGCGTGTGCACGTGTATGTGTGTATGTGGACACGTGTGTGTGCATGCATTGTAAGTTCAAATAGTTCAGGAGCTTACAGAATGTCATAGAATTAATTTATGAACCACTGATAGTACAAATCGTTATGATGAATCGTTTGTCAGTTTCCAACAACAGGAAGTACATCCGGGAATGTTGGAATTCCACCTTTTTTTTCTGAGAGGGAGGTTGCCTGGTTTCTGCACACTTGTCAGTAGGTGACTGAAATTTACTCCTGACAATTTCTGAGATGATATTCATATTAATTTATTTGTCTTAAGTTTTAGTCACTAGAATGCTGGAATAGAGCCCTACCAATTACCTGCCTTTATTGCATTTTTTAAAATGTGAATTTTTGTGTCTCTTAGTATGAAAGGCAAGAATTCCAGTTTACTTTAACTTGCTTAGAACTAGTGACTTTTTTCATCATCTCAGAGAAATGCTCCCATAAAGGCAATTAGAGCCTTTAGGCTTTATCTCTATAACTTTGACTGCTTTCATTAGAGATGGTAAAAATGTGAGTATGGTTGTGGGAAGGATTTGAGAACTAAGACAGCTCACATATGTCATAAGATTAATTTTAGACTAGATATTTTTTTCATTCAGTGCTCACTTTCTCCATTTATACAGTATTATGCTAAGATTTAAAATATCCAAGAAAATTTGACCACAGAGATAGAATTATTTCCCAAGAGGATTGATTCATTATGCATTAATATTCTTCTCCCAGCTGAATAAATTTCAGAGGTAGGCCCAGAAATACGGTTTACATATCCTAGCCATGTCTTCAGAACCAAAATATTCATGCTGTTGGATGTTCTTTTGTCCTCAGATCATGTCCCGGAATGCCCATAATAGCACATTCTCCTCTTTATTGAGCACACAGTTATTTTATCAAAGGGTATCATTTCTTAATAGTCCTCTACTAAGCCCTTTACCTCACTTACCATTAGTCAAAAAAAAAAAAAAAAAGGCCAAAAATTTGGAGAATAGACAGGTGAAAAAATTACTTTCTAGTTAGAATACAGCAAACTCATCCAGAGGATATTTGGGTTTAATTTGGGAAAAAAATCAATAAATTTCCATCTGGATGTGTTGATGGTATCCCTCTGTAAGAATCTTTAAGATTAAAAAAAAGAAAATCAGTAAAAAAGTTACAATACCCTAATTCATCTATCAAATCATCAGTAACTAATTTACTTATTAGTCTTTATTGAAGAAAGGGACTTCATTTTCATTTTTTCCCATGTAGATCAGACTATATAAGCCAATTATCAGCAGTAAGATGAGTATCTTATCATCACCCTATGAGCGTGGCTAAGCCTATCCTTGCTTAATTTGGAGCCATGAAAGATTATCAAAGAGCATAATGTTAGGTAGCAATATGTTGTGACCTGGGTGGGTCCAGGTGCAGGCAGTTTTAATGGTCTAAAAGGCAGGTAGGTGAGAAAGAGAATATGTGGGTTAGGAGATCCCAATTAGAGGAAGGACCATGCTAGAAGCATGATGGGCAAAGACAACACGGCAGCCCTGGGGTGTGCTCAGCATTGAGATCCTG
This sequence comes from Ailurus styani, assembly GCA_002007465.1. Taxonomy (NCBI): domain Eukaryota; kingdom Metazoa; phylum Chordata; class Mammalia; order Carnivora; family Ailuridae; genus Ailurus; species Ailurus styani. The sequence goes on along the minus strand of LNAC01000132.1, from coordinate 2,974,927 downwards.
GACAGAATATTTAGACCCAGGAACAGGGGGCAATAGCTACAGAATAGTTACCAGAACTGGGGCTCAAGGTCAAGAACTACTGTGAAGGGGAAGATAGAAGCTTGGCAATTCATATAGACCTAGAGTCAGTACCCTTCATGTGGCAAGCTATATGGGTTAAATCTCCCCATAACTAAGGTCAGAACTTAGTCTCAGTCCAGGGAGGTGGGACCACAGCCTGGAGGTGAGAGTTAAGATATAAAGCTCTCTTTTTAAAAAGATTTTATTTATTCATTTGACACAGAGAGAGAGAAAGTGGGTGAGGAAACACAAGTGAGGGGAGTGAGTGGGAGAGGGAGAAGCAGGTTTCCCGCGGAGCAGGGAGACTGATGTGGGGCTCGATCCCAGGACCCCAGGATCATGATCTGAGCTAAAGGCAGACACTTAATGACTGCGCCACCCAGGCGCCCCGATATAAAGCTTTCTCACTGATGATTCATCCCCTCGTGAAACTCAGGTCCTCTTCGCTCCCATGTGAGTTGGTCTGTTAGTTTAACTGCCAGCTAATGTACAGCATAGTGATTAAATATAGCAGTTCTAGTATTAAATATTTTATTTATTTATTTTAGAGAGAGAGAGAGAGAGCTTGAGATGGGAGAGGGTCAGAGGGAGAGGCAGACTCCCCACTGAGCAGGGAGCCCGATGCGGGACTTGATTCTGGGACTTCAGGATCATGACCTGAGCTGAAGGAAGTCCCTTAACCAACAGAGCCACCCAGGCACCCTAGCAGTTCTAGTATTAGATCCGTTTACTAGCTATGGGATCCAGGTCAGGTTATTTAACCTATACAATGAAAATAAGAAAATTATTTCACAGCCTCACTAGGATTGATATAAAGTAGTAGGCATAATTCTTGGCACATAGTTCATTAAAATTTGTACTTTATTTTTAATTCTAACTAGTTAACAGGTATCAAAAGAGGACTTTAAGTTTGCCTGAAGTGTTGATACTCAGGCACCCGCTGACAAACAATCTTCTGTCATCTAACCAGACAGTCTTCAGGCGACCTTTTGCCTCTCTCATTGTGCCTGTCAGCCTGGCTGAACTGCGTGACAGTTCCATAAGAAGGATCAATAAACACCCTGTGATAATGCTTACCAAGAAATAGAACATTTGAAATCCTATCTCTAGAGATGTGTTTAATATAGTAATCAGTTTTGCCTAAACTCTAAATATGACAATCCATTCTTGAATACAATTTAATATGAAGAGGGGTGTGTGTGCGTGTGTGTGTGTGTGTAGTTCTTTTTAGAGAGAGAGAGAGAGCATGAGCTGGTACACATGCACAAGTTGGGGTTGGGGCAGAAGGAGAGGGAGAAAGTGGATCTTAGGCAGACTCCATGCTCAGCAGTGAGCGAGACCCCAGACTCGATCTTAATCAACCCTGAGATCATGACCTGAGTTGAAATCAAGAGTCAGTCACTTAATGGTCACTGGACACCCCTGTGGATATAATTCTTCTGTGCATACCTGAGAATTGTAGTAAGAATAAGATGGAAATATGCTTTTAAAAAAAGAAGAGATGAAGTTAAAAACTGTACTGTTTTGGTTTCATGATTCGTTTTATGGGAAAAACCTACATATGTAATTTGTAAGTTTTTATCCAGTTCCTCCCCTACTGCTTATCAAACTCATTTTTTTTCAAATTTATAAGTACCAAATTTAGCCACATTTCAACAACTGTAAATTTAAGAAAAATTGATGGCTACACACCAAATTATTTAGGATTTTGTCTGAAATTACTTTCAGGAAAATGGTTATGTTTCTGAGTAATGAAATAATGAATGCTTATTACTCATGTTTATGAGTAATAAAATTGCATGTGCAATTTATTGAATAATTGTTAATAATTAATGACAAATAATGAAACACAGTAAAGAGATTCTGGTCTCAAATAATATACAGTCCTTAAAGCTCAGTCGTGAGCAGGTACCTCACCGTAAGTTTGGCGTTTCGGTTGGTGCTGGGTGCGCCGCAAGACTGGGAAGGAAACAAAGAAGAGTGGTGGTTTAAGCATACACTTAGTACTTAGATCAAAGAGTTATTAACAATTCCGAACCATAGCAGTTTTGTAGTCCTCTGCACTCAATGAATAAATTGCCGAAGTAAATCTCAGTTTGCTTAGTGTCTAGAGAAGAGAAAAAAGCCACTATTTAGCCATTACAGTTTTCAAAGGAGGACAGAGTGGCAGTATTAATAGATGTGGAATTTTTCTCCTTTAATCAATCAGCATGCTGCATGGAATACATACTGTATGCAAAGCACTGGGGGCACAGTACTGTATATTAAGCATTGTGGAGAGATATAAGAAAGCACCATGTAAGCATTTGTGTCACATTTCAAGCAAAGAAAATCTTTCACACATCGCACCTCATGTGATCTTGCACCATCCCTGTGAGGAAGGAATACAGATGTTACTAATTTTTCCACTTAAGACTTCTTGAGGTTTTTTGAAATTAAATGATTTGCTCAATCATCTGCAGGCCTGACACGTGGATTCACATCTTCATGTACAAATATGCATCCATTCAAAAATGTTTATTGTGCCCAAGTACTGGTGCTGTGATGAAGACCCCTGCTTTCCTGGAGCTCACATTTCAGAAGGGGAGATGGGAAAATAATTCCAAGTAGAAAATACTGGGTCCGGGTGCCTGGGTGGCTCAGTCGGTTAAGTGTCTGCCTTCAGCTCAGGTCAGGATCCCAGGGTCCTGGGATGGAGGCTCCCTGCTCAGTGCGGAGCCTGTTTCTCCCTCTCCATCTGCCATTCTCCCCACCTCCCCAGTCCCCTGCCTTGTACTCTCTGGCTTTCTCTCTATCTCTCTGTCAAATCAATAAATAAAATCTTTGAAAAAAAAAAAAAGAAAATACTGGGCTCTGGATAGATGGTGCAGATGCAGGTGGAAATGCACTGAAAATTCAGAGAGGGAGGCCCTTTTCACGCTGGCAGGGAAGACAGGGGTTTCTGCTGGGTTTTGAAGTTGTGCGTGTGTGTGGGGGGCACAGAGGCAGGGATGCAGGGTGCTCCCCTTCAAAGGGAAGGGGAGATGACAGGGGCATCAGGATAGAACCTAGGACTATAAGCTAGGCAGATCAGCTGGCTAGAGGCAGCAAAGATGGCTGGAGAGAAGTGTTGGTAATTATGTCCCAGAAAGCCAGGCACAAAGTTTGAGCTTTATGAGGTAAGGGATCATGAGGATTATGAGGGTTTTTAAGCATTAACATGATCTCAAGAAAAAAAAGATTAATATGGTAGAGTGTGATATGTGTATTATAAGGTGTGAGATGAGAGATGAGAAACCATTTCTTAATGATCAGTTTAAAGCATTTCTCTTCTAAAATGAACTATGTTATATGAAGCCATTAGTAGAAATTAGTAGAAGAGTGATCACAAAACTTTCCTAAATCGTTCTTTGGAAAAGTATGAAAGACATTAAAAATATTTTGGGAATTAATTAGGAATTTAATATAAAAGAAATCTTAATTGAATATGTGAAAATAAATGATTCTCTTGTTAGCAGGATTCTTGTTTAAGATTAATGTTCAAGACCTGTATTTTATAGAAATATTGAGTTCTATAAATATGTGCTGGGGCTTGACATGATACTTCATGAACAGAGCTAGAGATTTTGTCAAATTCTGATTATTTTCTTCTCCATATTTTATTCAAGGATATTCTATGTAAATTGATTTTTCTTTATATTTTTGATCTTCATCCTATTGCAGTGTATTTATTTTCATATACAAAGTAGTTAAAAAATTGATATATAGTAGACAGGCAGGATGAATGTCTTAGTATTTAAGGAACAATATAGGTGAAAAATTTTGTTATATATCCTAAACCTCCAATTTTAAGTCAAATCACTTAGTAATTACTTCATTATTGTTTTTTTTTCTAGATTTCCCTACTATTAACCAGTATATACACAGTACAAGTTTTTTTAATCATAAAGATTTCTTTATATAGTTAATCCCATCAATCTTTACAAAAATTTAGTTAACTAAAATATAGTCTCTAAGAAGTTGTTAGTATCCATTGTTTTGGGTTATAAAGTTTCTTATGAATATCATAGCACACAATGTAAGAATACTTAGTATTTTGTCAAATGATTGAAATAAGTATCAACAGTCCATATACATATACATATGCATATACACACACACACACACATATATATATATGGGATATATATACACACACACATACAAAATTTATTGTTAGGTTGAGACTTTAAATTAAATTAGAAAAATAAAATGGATATATTATTTTATTTAAATCTTTTTATATTAGTGTCAGTGCACAGGCCAAATTCTTCAGGGTTCTCCACAGTAAACAGTTTTAATTATTGGTGATTATAATTCCCAAAATATATGATCTTTAATACATTTTTATAACACAGTGTACATATATAGTTGTTAATCACTATTATCTGTATTCATATAATTTGAAGTATTTTCATGGTTGGGATTGATAGTCTGTAAGTATGTTTCTGTGTGACATTTTCAAATTAATGCAATTAGCAGAGTTTTAAAAAAATATAAAGTCAATATGAAAAAATTTAGAAAATACTTAAATAATGAGAATAACTAATTAATGAGGGGCTATAATATGCCAGGTTTTATCTGAACTCCTCATACACTTCTGTTTGTGTATACTCTGTAAGATAAGTATTCTAATCCTCATTTTAGAAATGAAGAAACTGAGACTCACAGAAGTGATGCTATGGTTTACTCCTTCCCTTTGCCCACCAGTCTCCTATCAGTGTTTCCATCGACTGACCCAAGCCAGAAGGCCTTGATCACGGGTTCCTGGGAAATGCAGTATTCAAAGTCCGATACCCCTGAAACAGACCAAACCAGGCAAGGAGTGGATCCCAGGACAAACAGGCTCAGAACTAACATGTGCCTATTATGTAGCAAGCACAGTTGTATGCTGCTTTTTCCCCCTTGGTATTTCCAAGGGATCATATGAAATTTACTCGGTCATTCATTTGTTTAACACATGTTAAGTACCTGCTAGATGAATGGGATTCAACGATATATAAAATCAACAGCTTAGTAGAGGAAGAGGCAAATTCATAAATAAATAACATGCAAAACATAAATAATATAAAGTAAGTATGTATAAAGAGTGTTACAGAAGAACAGATGAGAAAAGATTTAATTGGGACCAGAGGAAGCAGAAGTGTGAAAAGCTATAAAGAATGTGATTTGAGCTGGGTTTCGAAAGAAGGAGATGGTCTAGAATCCAGTTAGTTAGGCATTCAGGCACAGGGAAAGCAGGAATACACTGAAAGATTTAAAGGGAGTTGTTTATCAGGTATAGTGACTCAGCCCTTATAGCTGGAGTACAGGGGATAGGAAAGAAAAGGCAAAGAGAATGGTCAGTTGCCCTTTAGCCCAGGCTCATTTATATATTTGAAGGGTATCGATTCCTAAGCAGAATTAAGGACTGTTTTCTCCCCCGGTGATTGAAGATGAGGTTGTATCCATCTTCTTCCCCTTCTCATTGCTTGCACATAGCAGCCTAAGGTTAATGCTGTTCTTGCTCTGAGTGTCTCCCTTGCTGGATAAAAGGACTTTGAAATGAAATTACAGAAGGAAAAAAAATGCAGTTGGCTTGCTTTCCCAAAGAATTAGTATTTGCTGTCTCCCCAGATATTCATATGCATCATGATCCCCACAAGACAGGAGAAGGTGATGCAAACTCTTTCCTCTTTGTCTGGCTCTTTACTCTTCCTACTTTCGCTAGCTAGACTTTAGGTCTGGCCGGGGAAGAAATGATTTGGACAATTGCTCAAGCTATGCTGCTTCAGCTTCCCTTTAATTCCTGGACGGGAGTCTCCAGTGATGTCAGCTACTGTGAATACCTCTGCTAGCTTTTGACTAGCGAGGACCCAGAATTTAGACCAAAGTGAATCAGGCCAGGTCCGACTAGATGGCCATCAATATGACATAAATCTTTTGAGTAGCAAAATACTTCTCTGCCTATTCTGCTTCTTCTCTGCTCCTCCAGATCTATTCTCTGCTCATCTGTGCGCCCTCAGAGGCTGACCTCTAAGACTCCATTATTGGTGCTCCCTTGCTCTTTGGATTCCCATTGATTTTGGCCTGTGGGAGGTAGTAGAAGAGGAGAGAGAAGGTGAAGAAAGTGGTTGGGGTTGATGTATTTGTTACCCGTCTTCCTTCCTCCCAGACTGTAGTTTGGGCAGAGGTCNGTCCCGTCTCCTTCCTGGAGCAGCCTGTACCCAGTAATTGATCAATGTGTGGGAAAGGAAGGGTTTGATCCTTTGGACTCAGCAGGGGACAGTCATAAGATTGTTTGAGACCTCTTTTGGGACTGCACTGAAGCTCAGCTTCTCTCTGCACCACACCTGTTTCTTTGTCTTCAGTTGTACGAATATGGGTGCCGAGAGTGCTCACCAATAATTATCTGGAATGCTGATCTCAACCTCAGTGACCACTTCACAGAGAGCCCAGTTTATAACACTCATTCTTAAAAAGCATGTGTGCCACCAATTTTTGTTAAAGATTAATTGACTTCTTTTGCCTGTGGTTACCAACAGGACCTACAATGGACATAGCTTTGTTTTTGTACCTTCCCAGTTCATTTTCTTGGGGTCCCTTATGGTCTTCTCATACTTTTAGGTCAGTGTGTACTCTTGAAGAAAAATGAGCTAACAATACTAATTAAAGGCACCCAAACTACCAATTTATGCCTACCTAAGTCGACTCAGCAAACATTTAAAAATATAATATCATCCAGCATTGTTGAAGTTGTTGTGGCACAGATATATTTATACCCTGCTGACGGCATTGTTAATAAAAATAACTCTTGAGAAAAATAGCATGACATTATACAGTGTTATGCTACTTGGCCTAACAGTCATTTTCCCAAGAATGTATTCTTACACAATTAAAAGGAAGAACAAAGCTATATGCACAAATTATCATCTTTGTTGACAGAAGAGACTATCTCTCAATATCTGAAACAATATACTGAATTTCTGACTTTTTTAAGGAAGGGACAGTCTTGCTTTTCAGGCACAGGCCTTTCTGAGCAAAGCATGAATCTGATTTTGTAAGATTTGGGGAAGCATGGAGTTTAAGCATTTGGGTGCCTAAAACAACATGGAACTGTTTAATGATGGGTTGACCCTTGTTTGTAGAAGTGTGGTTACCAGTCAGCTGCTGGGCTGACTTTCAAAAGTGTGATCACTGAAGCGAAGCTGCTTTCATTTGGCTGACTTTCAGAATCCTGAGGTGTCTTTAATTGGCTGACTTTCAGAAACTTGGTTATTGAGGTGAGCTGTCATTGACCAATTAAATAAATATAAACTTGGCTGGGTAACGACTTATTACCATGGCTACCGAATAATCAGTCTTACCCAAGAAGTGTAGGAATTTTTTATTCTCAATAGCACAGTCTGTAACAGAAATCTGAATACAATCTCAATGTCTAATAATGAAGATATAATGAAATGTTATACTGTCAATAACTGCTATTAATATTGAATAGCCACATAGTGAAAGGTTTATAATGTAAGGAGAGATTAAACGAGGGATTTTAAATTATATTTTCTTGTTGGTTGGTAACTACTTGGGAAAAAAATGATGTGCATGTGAAAGGATCAGCTCACAGATGACCAATGACATTTTTAATGTTTATATAGGCTCGTCTGGTATATACACACATACATGCAATGTTTTTCAAAAAGGTTGGACAAGAGGTGTAATCTAATAATGCAACAGATTATAGGAGTGTTTGAATTTTAAAAGAGAACAAAGTGCCTCTAAGATACAAATGAACTAATTTAGACCGTAAGAGTGGGAAGAACATTGAACTTGGAATTAAGGTCTTAATTGGAGTCCTTATTTTGTATCACATTGTTTTTGTTTTCTGACGTTGGACAAGCCATTTGCTCTTTCTGAGCCTCATTTGCTCATCTATAAAATGGGACTAGAAAATATCTACTTTACAGGGTTAAGAGAATTAGCTGAGACTCTTAGGTGAAAATGCTTTGTAACCTGTAAAATGTTATGCAAACTCTATTATTAACTCCCTGCTTTTCACAATTAAGTATCTACACTGGGGGTGGGGTGCCTAGGTGGCTCAGTCAGTTAAGCATCTGCCTTTGGCTCAGGTCATGATCCTGGGATCGAGCCCCTCATTGGGCTCCCTGCTCAGTGGGAAGCCTACTTCTCCCTTTCCCACTCCCCCTGCCTGTGTTCCCTCTCTCACTGTGTCTCCCTCTGTCAAATAAATAAATTAAATAATAAAATCTTAAAGAAAAAAGTATCCACACTGTGGGTAACTCAAAGCCAGGTGCTAAAAATATGGAATAAAATCATAAATTTTTTTGAAAAATAAAATGCTCCATAATATCAAGTATATTTAGAATTGAAGCCAAGGAAGGCACATGGTGCTGCTGGAAAATATTTGTCCTTTTAATGATGTGCCAGATAACTCAGCATCTAACTGAGAACTGGCTGGGGGAGAGACAGGGACAATCTTCCTAGAACACTCCAGCAGCTTCCTACTGGGTGGCTGCTGATTTGGTGGGAGCACTTGTGAACAGACACATTGCATTAGCATATGGGCTAAAATTTGCCTATAGTCAGAAGTTCCATTTCATTTGGAGTCATTTGTGCTTAGTAGACATCTTCATGAAAAAGTTGCAATTCTGTGCTACAGAGTGCATAACTATTGCTCTGAACAATAAAGGTAGTACATATTCCTTCCCGCGGCAGAGCCACCACTGGATTTATAAGCCTACCAAAGTTCAAACTTATCCCCAAACTGAATCATGCCATGGATGAATACTTATTAATTTGGCAAACTCAAGAGTTTTAAAGTTCAGCTTTCTCCAACTTTAAACAGCTAATCCATAAATTAAAAAAAATCCTATTTGTTCCATGAAGAATATGAGGAATTTAGAATTGCTAGAACTATAAATCTTATAATGATTTGGGGGAATTCTGTAATTTAAATCTTCATGAATTTGTTTTCCCCCTGACTGGCAAAATCCAATATCACTTTTGCTTATTTTTCAAATTTTGGTGCAATTTTCCTACTTCAACTAAAACATTTAAAGATAATTCATTTCGGGTGCCTGGGTGGCTCAGTGGGTTAAAGCCTCTGCTCAGGTCATGATCTCAGGATCCTGGGATTGAGTCCCACATCCGGCTCTCTGCTCAGTGGGGAGCCTGCTTCTTCCTCTCCCTCTGCCTGTCTCTGCCTACTTGTGATCTCTCTCTCTCTGTCAAGTAAAAAAAAAAAAAAAGAAAGAAAGAAAGAAAAAAAAGATAATTCATTTGCCTTATGTTGCTTTGCATATGCTCGGAAAGACCATTTCTAGGTCTGCTCATATATGATTGTATGGGTGAATAAATGTGTTTGAGTACATGAAGTTGTATTTTTTTTAAAAGATTTTATTTATTTATTTGACACAGAGAGCAAGGGAGAGAGAGAGACAGAGAGCAAGCACAAGCAAGGGGAATGGCAGGCAGGGGAGAAACATGCTCCCCGCCAAGCAGGGAGCCCAATGTGGGGCTCGATCCCAGGACCCTGGGATCATGATCTGAGCTGAAGGCAGCCATTTAATCAACTGAGCCACTCAGGATCCCCAAAGTTGTATTTTTATTTTAATACAGTTAAGACCTAAACTTTTCTTACCCTGGAAACTTGAGAATTCTGAAATTAAATCAATTGGTTAATTAGACACCATAGCAGATGCAAATATACTTATTCTACTTCTTCCTGTGGTCACCTGAGCATCCAAACTGACTTAATTATTTAACAAACTAGACATTGTGACAGATTGAAATAAAATATTTTCAGTCTCAATGTACTTTCACTCTAGATGTGGGGGCAAAGTAATATTGACCAATTAAAGGAAAATTGAAATCTGCTGTAATCAGAGTTGAGCGAGGCATAGAGTCCCATGAAAGAGAGAGAGTTTAAGCTGATTTTAAAGAATTTGGATATAGGGAGGAGAGTGGACAAGCAAAAGAAGAGTGTATGCAAACATCTTAAGAGAACATAGCATGAAATATTTGCATCTGTTTTGCAAGTAAATTGAAGGAGATCAAGTACTTAGAATAGTATCTAGCATGTAATAAGACCTTATTAAATACTTTTTGTGGAAGATGTTCATTAAGTGTTTTACTGTTGATGTTTTGCTAAAGGTTCCCTGAGACCAGGACCTATTTTTATGTATTTATGTATGTAAATAATTATCAGCTGATGGAATATATATTCTAGTAAGGATTAGTCACTTCTTCTTCCTTGATAGTTATAATTACTACAGCTCTTATAAGGATATAGTATAATTACACTTCTTTGGTGTACCATCTTCTGAGAGTCTCAGTAAAGGAACTGGCCAATCCTATCTGGTTGAGCTCACTGTGACAAAACACACCTTTCTTGTTGCAGTAATAAAAGTCTGAATTACATAAGAAATGTTGAATTGATTATATCCCTGCAATTAATTTTAGTTATTTCATTTGTTTAATATTTCAGTGTTTTAATGGATTTAAGACTGAAGTGCTTTTTCATTTAGTGAAGGTCATGGCAGAATTTCCAGGGTAGAATGTACTAATAGTTGGCATCTGTGCAAATTGTTTTGAGGGATTGCATGATAAATATTAAGAAGAACACATTATTTTTACTTCTCACTGTAGAAAATGAAATAAGTGTATTTTGGAGGTCAAACAGTTGTTCATTAGGAGTCATTAACAGATTGGAAACAGCCTCAGATGGCTCATGATGTCATCTGTGATCTGATTACCTTCTTTATGACTGTCCTTTTCGGAAGTAAAGGCACATCATTAAATCTTGTCTGCAGGTGTCTTATGTTTAATATCCATCCATCTAGTTGTGCTTTGATGTAAAGGAAACTCTTATAACAGTATTTCCCTTTTAAAATCTAGCAAAGCTATAGAATCATAGAATTCTAGAGATGGAAGTATAGCAATTGTCTTCCAGAATCCTTTTATTTTCTTTTGAGGAAACCAAGGCCTGTGAAAATATCTTACTTGCTTAAGTTTATAGTAATTTAAACAGACTGGAATTCAGGTCTTCTATATCAACCTTCTACATATCAGAGATGCTCATAATATTGATAGTATATATGCAATTTAAGAGCACATGACTTAAACATCTTTACAGGAAGCCACCACAAATGGGTAATTATTTAAGGTTGAGGGACCTCATTTAAATAGGTCAAGATCGTTTTACTATTAAAGGGAATAACCAAACAAAACATGCTTCAAGCCTCTTTTTACGCCTTTCGCTCAACTATTACATCTGGCAAGTCATGATGCCTCCAGCTTCCTCATATTGCACAGTAATTTTTAAAAGAAAAGTATCAATATTAGATATAAACCCTCTCCACTTAACCTATGTCACCAGTTAGAAAAGTGTCTGCATCCACCCCTGTCCTAATCCTGGCCCATGCTTCTTTCTATGGCTAATTGTCTACATGCTATAGATCTCAATCCCCTTCTACTTCATCATTATCCTTTTGCCTTCAACCTCTCCCTTTGTATCTGCTTTTCCCTCTTCACAGACTTATTCAAGTCCACTCCTACCCGAAACAACAATAGAAATCTTTTATTCATCATCTGTTGCTTTTTCTTCTCTAGATATTATTCTATTTGGCTCTTTAATCTATATAACTAAATTTCATGAAGAAATTGCCTATAGATGCTACCTCCATTTCAGTAGTTCAAATGCATCGCTCAGTCAGTAGGGAGGAGGGAAATTGTAGTTAGGGGAATAAATAATGTAGCGTTGAAAAGTTAACTATTTATTGTAATAAGTAACAATAAATAAAAACAATTCTACCTAATAAATATAAAATTAGTAACATAGATTAGGAGTTAAGTATCACATATAATTAAATATTGTATATAAAATAGACTCTTACAGGGGAGCTATCTTGTAAATAAGCTACTTAATATCATTATGACAAGGTACAGAAGTTACCAGTCCATTGCTTAATTAATTTATTCTTTAAAATCCTGCCGATTAGTGAAAAGGACTTAATGAAAAAATATTTTCATTAATTTTCATGGAGAAAATATGATTGTTTCATCCTATCACATGATACTCAACGATTTTCATAAATTAAGAAAGTACCCATTGAAAACAAACTTTTAAGTAATAAATAATAACATGATAAGGATAGTTTGTACTCAGAATGCAATGTAATGAAGGTTTATTGTACTTCCTCAAGGACCAAGTGATGAATTAATGATGGACAATGCTGGTGGAAGGAGGGTGTGTGGGAATCATTCATTGGAAGGAGTATTCTTTCTCTACCATTTTTTTTCCATCAATCTTTGGGCCTTTTTGGAATTCATGACTATCTTTCACTCAAACTGCACTTAAAAATAAAACTATAGTACCTTTTAGATATTTCCTGATTTATATTGAAATTTATATTGACAAAGCTAAATTTTTTAAATAGCTAAAAAGTTTTGATTGAGAAAAATAGTTAGAGGACTTATACCAACTGATTTCCAGACAGCATGGTGTAGGGATAAACACTAAAGACCAATGGAATGTAATAGGCCAGAAATAGCCCATGCAACATATGATCAACTAATTTCTAAACTATAGTGCTATATTAACTCAATGAGGGAAAATACAGCATTTTTAACTACTAGTGCTGGGTATTTTAATATACATGTGAGAAAAAATAATCTGGACCATAACTCATACCATATATTTAAAAAAAAAATCTCAAGTTGGAACTTAGACATAGTATATACAATTTTTTTGTTTTTGAACTCAATTTTTAATTTAAATTCTAGCTAGTTAGCATATATGGTAAAATATATACAAATTTTAGGGAGAAAACATAACAGAATAATCTGTATGACCACAGGCTAAGCAAAGATTTCTTAGAACACACACAAAAAAACCCCCACAACATAAAATAAATAAATAAATTGGAAATCATCAAACTTTTCAGCTTTGCTCTTTGAAAGACACTATTCAGAAAATCAAACTACATACTTCAGCTTTGGAGGAAATATTTGCAAAGCATATATCTCATATAGAATTTGTGTTTAGAATATATAAATAACTCCTACACATAAGTAAGGAGAAGAGCAACCAGGTAAAGTTACAGACAAAAGATTTGAACAAATCACAAAAAAAGTTATATGAATGGAAAATAAACACATGAAAAGGTGCTCAACATTATTAGTTATTAGGGAAATGTAAATCCAATACATACTAAGATACAACTACATTCCCACTAAAATGCCTAAAGTAAGAAAACAAAAAAACCCGAATCCTGACAATAGCAAGTTTTGGCAAAGATGCAGACCATCTGGAACTATGCACTGCTGTGGAGAATGCAAAATAGTACAGCCATTTTGATAAACAACTTGGTAATTTCTTATGAAGTTACACACTTACCAAATGACGCAGCTATCCCAGTCATGGATTGGAAAACAAGTGTTCTTACAAATACTGTAGTAGACTTGGATGTTCGCTTCAGTTTTGATCACAGTCACTAAACCCCTAACAACCCAAATGTTTATCAACTGGTTAATGGATAAATTGTGGTATCTGCATTCCATGGAGCATACTCAGCAATAACAATAAAACTGTTCATATATATGGTCACATGGGTTAATCTCAAAAGCATTGTGCTGAATGAAAGTCTGCCTGTTGTATTCTTTTATTCATATTAAATTTTAGAAAAGGCAAAATTAGAGTAACAAGAAACAGATCACTGGTGTCCAGAAACTAGTTGTGGAAGAGCAGATTCATTGCAAATAGGCAAGAGAGAACTCTCTGGAGGGAGGGAAATATTCTGTATATTGATTATGGTGATGTTATAGAACTGTACTCTAGTCAACTTAGAGTTTGTACTTTTAATAGACTATTTTTACTTCAGGTATGCTGATTTTTACAGTGGCATTTGAATACAAGCATTAATTTCATATAGACATAGTATTTAACATAAAGGATAAGATTATAAAACTTAAAGGATAAGATTATAAAACTATAAGATTATAAAACCTAGAAGAATAGGAAAATAGGACAATAGAATAAGAGAAGCTCTTTGTGCTTTTTAGGTAGGCAAAGATCTCAGAATATAAAATAAATATAAATGAAAAAATTGATAATTTGATTTCATCAATATTAAAAACTTTTCATGAAAAACACTTTTAATAAACTGAATAGGCAAGTCACAAACTGGAGGAACTATAGCTAGCAAAGAACTTGTATCAATATTCAGGGGTGCAAACAAAAATTAATAATGAAAATACAAACAATTTGATTAAAAATGCCCAATATACTTGATCAGATACTTCATAAAAGAAGATATGCCAAAGGCAAAATAAGACATAACAAAATTCTCAACAGCACTATTATCAGGGAAATGTAAATTGAAACCACAATTTGATACCATTTCATACCTTGTAAAATGTCAAAAGTTAAAAAAAAAACTTGACAATACCAAATGCTAGTGAGAATTTGCAACTGCTAGAATTTTTATGTATTACTGGTTGGAAAATAATACAATAAAATCATTGGAAAACTGCTTGGCAATTTCTTTTAAATTTAAATATGCTCTGTGATTATATTCGGAAATTTCACTCTGATATAATTTCTAAGAGAAATAAGTGCATATGAACCCATAAAAACTTGTACAAAATACTTCTTGCAATGATATTTATAATGTTCCCAAATGTTAACAACTCAATTGTCTATCAGTAGGAGAAAGGATAAACAGATTTTGATATATATATATATTTTTAAGGATTTTATTTATTTATTGGACGGAGAGATACTTAGTGAGACAGGGAACACAAGCAGGGGGATTGGGAGAGGGAGAAGCAGGCTTCCCATTGAGCAGGGAGCCGGTTGTGGGGCTTGATCTCAGGACTCTGGGATCATGACCTGAGCCAAAGGCAGATGCTTAATGACTGAGCCACCCAGGCGCCCCTCTTTTCTTTTTTTAAATAAATGAATGATTTCTCATAAGATTGAGGCTTGAGACAATCACCTCATTTCCTGTCAGGCACTACAAAACATGACCAGATGTTAATCAACAGGAGAACTTACAGATGGAAGTTGTGGATCAAGAGATAGTTTTCTCTCTAGTCAGTCTTACTTAGTATAGTTTTAGATTTATTACGGGTATAACGAATGATAATGGTTGTTGTTTTATTGTCATCCAGGCAAAGATAAAAAATAACAGTACCTCAAATCATCAGTAATATTTCCCTAAGAAGTGAATAGGAAGTCCTGTGTAAACTTTGCATTTTGTGTTTGGAGTCTGTTCACATTTTTACAAAAATTTGATCTACATTCTCATTATGTGTGTGTGTGTATTTTATATATGTATAATTTCTACAACACAGCCAGTAGAACAACTATTAAACTTTTTAATCTGGATTGTCTGTTGTTAAGACAATAACCCATTTACAGTGATAATCCATAAGGTGTAGCTAAGTTCAAAAGAGTTTTTATGACCCAGATGTTGTTACTTAGCTTAATGATGAAAGAGAGAAATAAGTATTACTTGTTTTTCATTAATTACTGAGGGAACATGTTCTATATTATATTCATGGTTAGATAATAACTTACCCAGTATTTGTTATTTCTTATGATCACACATAAATGGGCTATCAAGGATTTGGGATTAATATCATTTCAGACATTATATTATTTTCTCATCTGATGATTGTCCTTTTGTGAGGATGTAATGTTTGTCTTCTCAGAGTCATCTTGACCCCATGTTCAGGTCCCTGGAGACTCTTTCCCCAGTGAAGCAGTTGTTATGTTCTAATGGTAATAAGAAAATTCAGACATAAATAGCTCTAAAGCAGAGTTATATAAGGTCTTGTTATTTCAGTTATGTTTTCTAAAAGGGTGGAGGTTAAAAGTGGGCATCTTTGTGATGAGGTGAAAAGATAAGACGTCATGGAAATATTTTGATGAGACGGTGATTCAGCAAATCATTTAACGAGGACCCACTATGTACAAGACCCTTCCAGGCACCACTTACTCTTTCATTTAGTCCTCACAATAGCCCTGTGAAATGGGAGGCATTGTGCCTGTTTTTATAAATAAGAACTCAGTCTCAGAGAGGTCAAGCAAATTGCTAAATGTGCCGCGGAGCTGGAGTCTCAGCCTAGAGTTTCTTGAATTCACTTTTGGAGAGCTTTCCGTTATACAACAACTGGCTTGCACTGGATACAGTTTCTTCTGGAGAACCTGCAGATGCCTATCATGAATACCAGAAATATCCTGCTTTCATCATTCAAAAGCATGCAACATTTTAACATTTTAAAATATTGGTCATATATGATAGCAGCCATATCAGGAATAGATACAGCCAATAATTGTTTTTCATCCATAGGAGCACAAGATTAGAAGGATCAGATGACTTATTAAAGATCCCATAGTCACTAATTGGGCTCTTACTCGTGGCTAAAGATCAGGGAGAGGATGTCTTGTTTTGTTTGGAATCATACTTTCCTTCACCTTTCTGATAAAATCTTACTTGTCTTACTAGAACATGGTTTAGATTTGCCTCCCCTCTGAAGTCTTTTCTGGTCTTCCTAGGCAGACTTCTGTAACCTTCCTGTATGCGGCTGCTGCAGCTTATAAGTATCTCTGTAATATAATTAGTTGTATGAACTGTCCATTTCCATTCTACTCTACTTAGGCTCTGCAATCCTTGAGGAGAGACATTATATCTTTTCATCTGTGTATTCTCAGTGCCTAGAAAGTATATGGCTCTCAGTAGTACTCAGTGAATGCCTGTTGTATAAATGAATGCCCACGTGAATACCTGAGTACATGAATGTATAAATTCATAAATAAATTGCTTGGTGATGAAGCCATGTGTGTGTGTGTGTGTGTGTGTGTCTGTGTGTGTATGTGTGTGTGTGAGCATGCTCTCTCTTTTTTTAAAATTTTTTTATTTACTTTTATTTTTATTATTGTTTGCCCCAGGGGTACAGGTCTGTGGATCATCAGGCTTACACCTTTCATAGTACTCACCATAGTACAAACCCTCCCCAATATCCATAACCCATCCACCCTATCCCTACCCTCCCACCCCTCAGTAACCCTCAGTTTGTTTTGTGAGATTAAAGTCTCTTATGGTTTGTCTCCTTCCTGATCCCATCTTGTTTCATTTTTTCCCCTCCCTATCCCCCATGACCCCCTGCCCTGACCCTCAAATTCCTCATATCAGAGAGATCATATGATAATTGTCTTTCTCTGATTATTTTACTTAGCATATTACCCTCTAGTTCCATCCACATCATTGCAAATGGCAAGATTTCGTTTCTTTTGATGCCTGCATAGTATTCCATTGTATATATATATATATATACACCACATCTTCTTTATCCATTGATCTGTTGATGGACATCTATGTTCTTTCCATAGTTTTGCTATTGTGGACATTGCTGCTATAAACATTCGTGTCAGCATGCTCTCTAATGCATAAATAAGACTTTGCCAAAAACAGTACAAACACAGAACAGAACAAAAGCCTTTAATTTAGGGGAACATGAAGGCCCTATAGTAGAACAAACTGTGGACCAAATCCAGATTACTGGAATTTTAGTCCAACTTACACCACTCACTGGGTGAATGCTAAGTCAGCTTTGAAGGGCTCTGTACTGCATCTGTAAGATGAGGGAATTATAGATGGGAAAAGTTACAAAGATGGTACTTGAATAAACTTTGGAAAACACTGTTCTAAAGCATTTTATGGGGGTATAATAGGGATGTAATAGTATGATAGGGTATTTATGGGGGTATTATAGGGAATAGTATAGTGGTTTTCAAGCTTTTCTTTTCTTTTTTTTTTTTTTTAAAGATTTTATTTATTCATTTGACACAGAGAGAGAGATTACAAGTAGGCAGAGAGGCGGCAGAGAGAGAGGAGAGAGGAGGAAGCAGGATCACTGCTGAGCAGAGAGCCCGATGTGGGCCTCGATCCCAGGACCCTGGGATCATGACCTGAGCCGAAGGCAGCGGCTTCAACCCACTGAGCCACCCAGGCGCCCAAGTTTTCAAGCTTTTCTTTTAGGGATAGGACCTCTTGTCAAATAAAATCTTACAAAGAGACTCAGAATGTAAAATATATAAAAATTGAGATTTTGTGGCTGCCAAACCTCATTGTTCTCTAATACCTGCTCCTTCTGTTCTCTCTCCTCTTATATATCAGTTGTATCAAGTCTTTGCTAAATTTCTGAGTGAGTCCATTCTCAGGGTGAGGCCTAATTTTGCATCTTTTAAAATAAGCAAGGGAATTATAGTTTCTGAATATAAAGATACTTAAAGACCAATAGTAAATGTTTTCTTATGTTCTTTTATGCCATATCAAAGCAATATTACACAGCATTCTGGTGTCACCAAATTAGCTTCAGCCTTCTGCTTGTGAGGTTTTTTTCTTTCAGAGGTCCACCTAGATCTGGATCCCTGATCTTTTAGGAGGCCTGGGACAGACTGGCCCTAAATTGGGTATCTGCTTCTAAATGGGCAATAATCATTGGCAGAGTTAATATCCAATTAATTCAGTTGAATCAGCAAGTGCCATACCATTAATTCACTTGAGGTCCTGGGAAGATTCCTCACATTTCTTGGATTTTCCTCATAGGAAGTCTGTAATGATGTAGTATTTATATTTCTGAGAAAGGAGTACACAAGACTTTTGTCTGCTTACTTGTTTAAAACAATGATCAACTGCTACACTTTGTGATTTCAGTCTTCTTAAGAAAAGAAAAAAAACATTTACGGTGAGTGCCTGGGGTCTTTGAGCCTAAGAAGAAGACTTCGGTAAAAATCCTCTCTATCTCCCACATGTCCCATGAACCATGTTTGAAAAGCATTATACTGGTGGACAATTTTTAAGAGCCTGGAGATGTAGGACTTGTGAATGAATATCAAGAGTCTTCTCTATTAACTTAAAATAATTTTAGATATTGAAGGAAAGACAGAAAAAGAAAATACTTGTGAATTCTTGCTCAAGTATAAGAGAAAACAGAGGCCAATTAGTATGCCTTCTTAGTTATGTTTTATACACATAGTCTAAGTTTTCCAACGTAATGTAAATCTGTATGAGATTACATAAAAGAGTAGCTTTTCATAGGCTCCATATGTTCTGGAAACAATAGACTCTTTTTTTGTTTCGTTATTTTAAGAATTATGTGGGTCCTATCTTGTCCTGAAATTCCACTTTTGTTCCCAGTTATCTTTTGTATCATGGCCCTTAACCCATCTTCATTTGTTCTTGGTCTCTGATAATAATGCTTGTTTACCTCTTCCAAGAGGCAGTGGAGGATAATGGTTAATTCCATCAATTCTGGAAGTACAGTGCCTGGGTGTGAATCCTGTTTCTGTTCTTTGCTAAATGAGTTAGCTTGGACAAGTCATTTACTCTTTTAATGCTTCAGAATTCTTACCTGTGCAATGGAGACACCAGTAGTGGTGAGAATTTTATGAGATAATATATTTAGGGAGCATAAAATAGTGCTTACCACGAAACTATTAGTATTTCTTTCTTTCTTTTTTTTTTTTAGGATATATGCGGCCGAAGCGAGCACACTGTTAGTATTCCTATCACAGGAGTAAAAACATGTATTCTGTCAATATTGGTTATTTGGGAGGTCATATTTGTAGTTCATTAGGCATTCTGGTTCAGTCTCCTGCCCCCTCCTATATCTGCTGCTTTTGGATTATCACACTTTTAGTATTTCAAGGAGAAGCATAGAGCATATATATTTTATTCATTCACACATTTTTTAGTAAATATTTATTGCTTGGCACAGGGAACAGAGTGATTAGCAAGATTCACTATGAGCTTCTGAGAGGTATAAAGCTATGCATTCCTTACAAATAAATATATAATTATGATAAATACTGTGAATAAGAAAAAAGTAATGATGTGGTAAGACCTTGTGACAAGCAGGTAATTCAATAAAGATTTTTCTGAAGGAAAGATATTTGAGCTGAAGGCTGAGGAATGAGTGAGCCAGGCAAAACTGAGGAAGTATTACAGTGCAGGAAAAGTCCTGAGGCAAGGAAGACATGTTGGATAAATCCCAAATGCAATTTGGCTAAAGATAAATGAGATAAAGGGAACAGTGATGTGGGATTAGGTGGAAAAGCAGGTGGAAACCAATATAAGGAGATGAGGCTGTAAAGGCAAGGAGAGACCAGATGGGAAGGGACTTATATGGCATATTAGGGTTTTGGATTATCCTGAATGTAACAGGAAGCCATGAAGAATGTCATGCAGGGAAGTAATATAAAGAATTCTGCATTTAAAAAAAAAAAACCAAAAATACTTTGGAGAATAGATAGAAGGAGGGTAGAAGGGCTCCTTTCTTTGTTCCTTAGCTATAGTACCTGTAAAAGAACTGTAACCTCCTCTATGACTCTGTCCTTATAATTTTTGCCTGTAGAGATGACCTTCACTCATATGTTCACCTAATGAACCTGTTGTCTATTCTTATCATAGTACTTATGACACTGTGCTATGGTCCTGACACGTGCCAAGGACACATTAGGTATTATAGAATGAATAATCATCTTTTCATTCCTCTGAAGACAAGACTGTGGGCACTTTAAAGTCAAGGAGACAAACCGTAAGAGACTCTTAACTCTAGGAAACAAACTGAGGGTTGCTGGAGAGGAGGGGGTGGGGGAATGGAGTAACCGGGTGACGGGCATCAAGGAGGGCACGGGATGTGATGACACTGGGTATTAGATACAACTGATGAGTCACTGACCTCTACCTCTGAAACTAATACACTCTATGTTAATTAATTGAATTTAAATAAAATAAGTTAAAAAAATTAAGTCAAGGAAGTCACTTAGTGCTTAGTTTCAGGCTGATTGAAAGCTAGACCTTTAGGCAGTGGGGATGGTCTTTTTATCCTTTGTTGTGGAGAGACAGTTCATCTGGTTTTTAGATATTTTTCAGAAGCGAATAATCCACATCCAGCTGTTGATTTGTTGTGTCTGTGGGAGGAGGAGTTCAGGATCTTCCTACGCCACCATCTTGTGGAAGACCATTAAGGCATTATTTATATAAGTAGAAACATGGGAATAGTTTGTGACTTCTGTCCGTTCTGTTATTGTTAGAAATTAACATTCATCCAAACAAATTGTATACTAAGAATTTTTTCTTTTCTGTCAACATGTGTATTGATTTCAAGTTTGTATCCTATTAGTAATTTACAGAGAACACATTTCATAGCAGAAATTGATTTTGAATCGTTGTTCAGGAGACACATTTTACTCAGAGCAGCATTTAGCCTAGCTACTTTGCAGTCTGATGACTATTAAAAGAATTCCATTATCTTTTCTGTTACTTATTATTCTCTCAGGCTAAGCTAATGATTTAAGTTCTTATTAATTCTTAATACTTTTCAATTTTTATCTGCAAAGTCCTTGATGCTTATTGCCTAATTAAACGAACTGATTTTCTCTCCCAGAAACTCTTATATCTAAGTGTTGGGTACTTACAGTGTTAAGGAGTTTTACAGAGAAAATGTCTTATTACATACACATTTTTTTCCCTCAAATTTGTTTGCTCTCCATTATTTGCATTCCACTACAACTGTTTTTAGGAGGAAGCACATTTGTCTCCTCTGTTTATCTTCCCTCTAGTCAAATCCAAAATCAGCTGTAATTGAGTGTAGTAGTCCTAAGTTTCTGAAAGTGTGATAAGACCAATAGATGCAAACTCACGAGAGGAGTTTTATGTTGTATGTATTGAATTCTGGACATTTTTATTTGTTGACTCTAGAGAGAGTTGATTTTTATAGTTTTTGTTTTCTTCCACTAGTTTACTAGAATTTCATTAGATTCATAAAGCTTATGGATAATTATAATGCAATCCCTGAACAAACCACTTGACAACAGAGGATGTCAAAGTTTCAGAGTTAGGTGGTGTTAACCTTAAAATTAGAAGTTACTTTATCAGCAAAAATTTGGGAGTAGCAAAGAATTGCAATTAAGGACATGAAAGCTATAGCAAAACCAGAGGCAAGTCAAACAGAGGAAAGGAATGTTGTTTATTGGAGAAGGAGGAAGTTGGAAGGGGTTGTTTTGAATGGAAGTCCATTGGAGCAAATTAAGAGTTCAGGCTGATGACAGTTTCTCATTGACTGAGTTGCAGGGGTGATCAGTTTCTTATAGGAGATACAATGCACATATTTCCCTATTGATACCTGTAATTAATGTTTCTTTCCTGGTGATAGTTCTACTGGAGTCTGTAATTGACAATCTTCTTAATTGACATTTGAGTCATATGGTTCCCCTTTCTGTGTTCCCCTTTCTGACCCCCCAACTCCACTTTATTGAAGTTTCCCTCATCAGTTTTCATAATGGATAACTATAGTGTGGTGGTTATGGGTCTCTGAAAAGAGATAACCAGTTCAGACTCCTCTTTGTCCAGCATTTCTTCTGCAAATGCATGCTACATTAGATGTTAGCCCAAATCAGAAAACCTTCCCTTTCTTGAACTAGATTTTATGCTAGTTATTTTAAAAAGGTAAGACATTAACTGTTGTGGTGCAAAGGATCTTAGATATTTGTACTTTATGAGTCAGTAACATTTTCAAAGAATCAGAGTACTGACAGTATTGCCAATGTTTCATTTTCTCTGTTGAGGCCATTGAGAAACAAAAGAAATGCTCATGCCCCATTACATTATCATCATTTCATGGAAGGAAATTTAACATCTGAAAGAACAATGAATAGGTCTCTTCCTGTTAGGCTACAAATGGCAACTATAATCCAGAACAGAGGACTAAAGCCATCAAAATATCCAACATTCTCTGTGGAGAACTGTATACAAAAGTGGTTAGGCAACTCCTTGTGAGAGTAGCAGGTGTGTTCTGATACCTACCATTACTCCATAAACCTCCCAATGCCCATATAATCACTCTGGGTGGGGAGAGGATGGATGTGGAGAGGTGTGGGAGAAGTGCGTTGTTGGCCTACTGGAGATGAAAAACTTCTTGCAGAGATCAGGGGTATCTTTCACAAAAGGAAGGTTAGCTTCTATATCCCTTAGATTCTAGTTAGGAATGCAAAAGGGATTTAATACAAGAAATTGATGATGCAAGTATTGAATGATGAAAGTGAAAAGGGGTCAGCCAGGTACCCCAAAGAATAGTTAAGTGGTTTCCATTCCTAAGGAACTAGGAGAGATGGTGTTATGAGATCTAGGCATGCACAAGAGGGTTTCCTGCCATAGGACCTGGAACCACCGAGGGGTTGCTCTGAAGTTAGTGAGCAGATGTTTGATGGGGTATTGTGTGGGTGGTTCTGAATCTGCCAGAAGGGAGTGCCAAAGTTGTCTCTACTCTTGGACAGAGGAAGAGAGTCCCTTTTCTCTAACTCTCTTCCAGTTTCCTACTAGTGATTCCCATTGTCGTCATCTAAGGGAAGCTAGCTGTTGGTAAGGAAGAGAAAATGGACTTGACGTTGCAGATGGTTTCCATCTGCAGTTACTGGAGAAAAATTAAAATTATTACATATTTATGCCCTACTGAGTTCAGATTGTTGAGTAAATCAATTACACAGAAATCAAAATCAAACTTTTGGACATCAGAATAAAGGGCAATCTTTAAATTGGAAAAAAAAAAGCTTTCTTAAAAACTTAAGAATATTGTTTTTTTTCTCAGTTCTTCATGGTTTGATCTAGGAAGTATCCATCATGTAGGATTTTAGAACGTTTATTATTAGTCATTGAAATTTTTATCAGCCAGGGATTATAAGTATTGATAGCTATAACCTGCCAAAAGATAAATTCATATAGTGCAGTAGCCAGATCCCTTTCCCTCCTTTTAACTTTTAAATCTCTGTGGAGAAAGGAGAGAGAAGGGAAGGTGAAATTAATGAAGAATACTGTAGTCTTTGAACATAAGAGAATGTTTTGAAAGAGTAGCATAAGCTTAAAAGCATCTTTTAGGTGGTGAAATATAAAACCTTAGGAAAACTATTAAAATATGCCAGAAATGGAATTTATAGTCATCATACTCACTCATCACCTTAGAAATTCTTAGAAATATTTTGTTTTAATGAAACATATGGTGTTCTATGTATTGAGAAGCAAATTTTGCTAGTGGAAGAATAATCTCAAATTAAGAGAACTTGATCTCTTCTCTTGTCTCCATTTTCCTCAAATTTGAGGCACTTAAAGATGTCAGTATCTTTTAAAAAGTATTTCTTTTTGTCTTTACCTGATTAGGGAGCATGGTTCCAGAAAACTGATCAACTTAATTTGTATTTCCAACATCAGAAAATGAACTAAAAATTACTTCATTCACTACTACCTTGAAAAGATGTGAATAAGACCCAATCAGCTGCACAGTGATAGGTTAAGAGGCTTGGCTTTAGAACCAGAATGTTCTGGTCTGAACCAGCAAAGAGTGTGACTTTGGGCATATTTCGCTACTGTTCTAAGACTTGATTTCCTCCCCTGTTATTATTATTGTGCCCACCTCCTTTGGTTGGCTGCTCTTAGAGACGTATTTGAAGTCATTTATGTATAGAGCTTAAACTGGCATAACTTCTCAATCTATGTTAGCCTAAATGAAAGGCAACTGACACTAACAACCAGCAGTAAAATGGTTGGTACAACCCCTATTCTCCAGTATAGCAGGAAATAGGTTGCACTCTCAAACGGGTGAAAGAGATGTACTATTTAATGAAGGTACTATTTACAAAAGGTGTGGGCAGCGTTGAGGATAAGCAGAAAGGCATGAAGAGGCACCACAAGGCTAGCCACCATCTTAACGTCTGAAGGGTCAGTGGAGACACTAGTTAATGGAACCTATGGACCTTCGAAGACGGGCTTGCAGAGTGGTGACCTAGAGTAGAAGACTTTGGCCATTGCTACACCATGGCCAACAGAGAGGGACCTCTCTTTCCTCTTGCCCTCTAGTCTACTGCTTCTGTTTCCCATTGGCTGAACACACGAAGGAGCCAGAGGGCTAGAAAGCCCGTGGACTATGTCCAGGGTGGAAAAGGTGGAGGGGAGGATCTCAATTGGAAAATGAGGGATTTCCAGAAAATATCTCGCCTCTCTTCTTTTTTTTCCCCCTGTTTTATATAACAGATGTTGTGTTTTATTTCTGAATATAAAGTAAAAATATTTTTAATATATAACGTTTGGAAAACTGCCTTGTAACTTGAGATCCCGCTTTTCCTAGCCAGGACATGCTCTCAGTTAAAGGCACATAAATTTATCCCATAAGCTCTCACACTCAAAGTGTCACAAGATAGAAGTTTATTTCTGTGGCTCAGACCTCTTAAAAGTACTCTTGCTTGCCGGAAGACCTACTGATGTTACCTTGGAACATTTTGTCTTTCTGCCTGTCATAAATTTCCTTAGTATAGCATCTTTCTGCCTGTATCACACCCTTAGTATATTAAGTTCCATTCCATATTTTTACATACCATGTTGTTTGTCATTATTTCCATGAAACAAACCCCACTTATTATTTCAGGCTAAAAAGAAACCTCATTTCCTTCTCAAAGCCTTTCCCGAAACCGAGCACTATCTAGTTCTTAATTTCAAAGAAGAATTCTATCTACACATAGGATTTTAGCATTTAATTATATTCTTTGATTTACTAATTTTACAAATATTTTTGAGCAGCTACTCTCTACCAAGTACATAGTTAGTATGTATAAGTTTTTCCTTCCAAATTAGACCTAAAATTCTTGAGGGCCAGATTTGCTTTGAACTTCATTTTTTAAAATATTTTTTGTATTTGATTGTAGTTGACACACAATGTCATATTATATTCAGGTGTACTACATAGTGATTCAACTTCTGTATATGTTATGCTCTCTCATTGAAAGTATAGCTACCATCTGTTAACATATAATGCTATTACAATATCATTGACTGTATTTTTAATGCTGTGCCTTTTATTCTAAAACTTATTCATTCCATAACTAAAATCCTATATTGCCCACTCCCCTTACCCACTTTGCCCACTCCTGCACCGTCCTTCCCTCTGACAACCATTGGGTATTTTCTACGTGTTTATAGATCTGATTCTGTTTTTTGTTCATTCATTTGTCTTGTTTTTTAGATTCCACATATGAGTGAAATCATATAGTATTTGTCTTTCTCAGTATACTTATTTCACTTAGCATCATACCCTCCAGGTCTACCCATGTTTTCACAAATGGAAAGCTCTCACCCCGTTCTTAATGGCTGCAAAACATTCCATTGTCTATGTCTACATCTTCTTTATCCATTTGTCTATGGGTGGACTCAATGTTTATTGCAACATTACTTACAATAGCCAAGATACAAAAGCAACCTAAGTGTGCAGTGACCTTCATTTGGCTCCCATCATACTTTGTGTAAGTCTAAGAAGGTATACTTAAGGTATTTATTTCTACTGGGGAAACTTGATCTTTGTCACTCCCTGCTGAAGATAGCTTAGAGATTTCTATTCCAGTTGCCGTGTTTTATTCTATTTTTAAGTGCAATTCCTACCAACCAAAATCTATGTAAGATAAAAAGTAAGTTTTGCCTCATAGATTTTTCTTACTAATTTAGTATGTGAAGCCATTTATTAGAGATCACTTTGGTGTTCTTATTTTTTCCCAGATCCACATTCTATTGAATATGATTTTTTGAAATTGACTGCAAATAACATTTGCATCATGATAGCCCTCCTCCCTCCCTCCATCCCTCCCTCCCCCTCTCCCCCTCTTCCTTCCTTCCTTCTTCCTTCTTTCCTTCCTTCCTTCCTTCCTTCCTTCCTTCCTTCCTTCCTTCCTTCCTTCCTTTTTGAGAGAGAGAGAGAGAAAAATTGTGAGGGGCAGCAGAAGGAAAGTGGGAGAAAATCTCAAGCAGGTTCCACGCTCAGTGTGGAGCCTGATGTGGGGCTTTATCTCATGACCCTGAGACCATGACCTGAGTCCAAATCAACAGCTGGACAACGCTTAAACGACTGAGTCACCCAGTTGCCCCACATCTTGATAGTACTAATGCTCAATTTATCTATTACATGTGTTTGTACCATGATGTGATATAATGCTTCATGTATTTTATTAACTGTGCAAATTCATTTGGTGCTCTCCTAATAGATATTTAGGAGACCATGTAATTTGTCATCTAGCTATGGCCTAAGACTTATGTCCTTGCCTGTCACTGTTCCTTAGTTTTTTCACCCAAGATAAGTAGATATTATTTACCTCATAAAAAGATGGCCCACCAAATATATGGTACACTAAGTTTTATAGAAATAAAATAACTTAAAAAATAAGTGAATATTCTTATGTATTTTATGGGCCTTTATTTTATGTGTATATGTATAAAATACATATGTTAATATATAATACATATTATAACATAATATATAATAAAATGTATAAGATACATATGAAATCAGTTTTTGGCTTATCAAATGATATATCACAAAAAATTTGGAAAATATGGAAAAGAAAGAAAAACCTCTTATAGACCCTTACATGATGTCCACTGTCATCATTTACACAGTTTCTTTTGTATTTTTCCATGCTTTTATTTTTACAGAATTATAATCATTGGGTGTATCAATTCTGTATCCTGAATGTAAAACTTAAATTTTGAATCTTTTTTTTTTTTTAAACTTAGGAGCATACACTTTTTTTTTCCTTCAGATTCTACCTTATAGAAGCACTCAATATTGAAGATCCCTATGTGAAAAAATGTTATTTGTCTACTTTTGTTAGGTATCAAGGGACCTTTGAGTAAAAGCTCTAAAATTCTGGCTACTCCTATTTGGTCAGCATTAGAAAAGTTCAATCATTCCTTGGTGTATGCTGAGAAAGTGCTTTTCCTTGGCATATTGAATCAAACTCCTGAAAAGCCTATGGGATTCTCTCCCTAGAACACTTAGAGAGGCAAAGTTTCTCCCTCCCCCACTCTCTTACCCACTCTGTCAATTTTGCTGCCAACTCCTGCATAATATAGTCAAATTATGTGTAAGAAATTCAACCCTGGTTTCCTGGGTGATGTTACAATGCCACTGCTTAGTATTCCTAGTCACATAGCTATAATTACATCACGCTCTTAATCTATATATATCTTCATGTTCGAGAAGCAGACTTTTCAAATCAGACATGTATTAAGAGTTTCAATGTACAGAATGAGAAAACATAGGACCTTCTTGATCTCAGCCATGATGCAGGACATTTTTTACCAAGATTTTGAGAAACCACCATATGGACTAACGCGTCTTGGATTTGGGGATTTCTATAGTATATCTTTTCCAATT
This sequence comes from Ailurus styani, assembly GCA_002007465.1. Classification (NCBI taxonomy): domain Eukaryota; kingdom Metazoa; phylum Chordata; class Mammalia; order Carnivora; family Ailuridae; genus Ailurus; species Ailurus styani. Next base: position 2,946,598 of record LNAC01000132.1, on the reverse strand, counting down.
CAATTATGCAAGCAGAATATATTCTCTTGTAGACTATTGGATGCCTAAACTTTAAATTTGACCTTTTTTGAAGCCTGGGTTTTCAAAACGAGAGATTAGTTTTTCTCTGGAGTTGCACAACCAGGGTGCACGCTTAAATTTTGGTAATGACATTGAGGTTCTTTATTTCTGAAGTGGCTTCCAATGATCTACACAGATGTGTCATGAATTGCAGACTTCTTCAAAGTGGCAAGGTTTGTGTGATTTAGACCAGGGAATTCTAGCTCTTTCTAATTAAAATTATCTTTCATAAATATTTGCCTATGTACTTATACATATAAGAGATTTAAACTGATGGTAAATTTGAAATTAAGGTTTTTTTGGTGATGTATATTTTCTGTATTGGTTTGTTTTTTCTTTCTTTTTCCCTTTTTTGACCATAATATCAAAGCCTTGTGTTCTTTAAATTTTAAATCTGCCATATTTTAACTGTGATAACTTGGTCCAGTTATTTTTCTGATTGTTCCTGCATTAGGAAAAAAATGAGAATAATCTCACAGGTTGTTATGAGGATTAAATGAAATACTGTATGAGAAAGTATAAAGCCCTTCACAAATATGTGTTATTTCTATATTCTTAATCATCATGGATTATTTGGGAGCCTAAGTGTTACCCTCTTATTCTTTTCTCTTGAGTAGCTTTGCAGTGATTTCTTAGATTTTTTTGTATTTTGTAAACCTCTTTTCTCACATATCAGATTGAATTGGCTTGGGAAATTGTGATATTTACTTATACATATACACTGCATACATTCAAGTGTTGGTTTGGAGAATACAAAGAAGCCATGTATTTATATTCAGCTAAGGATACTGAGCTCTTTTTTGCATATGTGTCTCTTTTTATTTTTCCCTTGTAGGTCTTAAAAATCGTCAGCAGAACTGTGCTGAGCAACAGACATCCTAAGAGGGGATATTTTTCACCTCTATAATGAAGAAAAGCAGGAGTGTTATGGCAGTGACGGCTGATGATGTAAGTTCCAAAAACCAGAGTTGCTCGATTCTACCCACTTTTGGTCTGCTTAGTGAAGAAGTTGCTTCATAATTTTATCCAAAGGGCAGGCAAAATTGTTTAACACCACCACTTTGTCACGAGTTTTTCTGTGATCCAGGCATCGCTAGCGCCTGGACCCATATTTCTGCAAGGTAGACAGCAGAAACACTGCCCTCTCTGCTGCTTGGAGATGGGCTCAGGTTGAGGTTTATGGTTTCATTCACAAAACCCCCAATCTCTCTCTGATGGATGCTCACATTCTAGCTCTTAGAAACTCCTCTTTCTATACTGCCTGCCTTATCAGTTCCCCGATGACTTTCTTCCCTGTCTTTACCCAGGTACAGCTAATTCTTGAGAGTCACCTCCTATGGTGGGGTCTTTGACAACTTTGTCAACTGAAGTTGACAACTTCAACTTTGTAAGAAGTTTGTGATGTACACATCCTGTAGGTCTTGGCTACTCAAGTGTGGTCCTCAGAGCACCAGCATTAGCATTGCCTAGGTGTTTATTAGAAATGCGGAATCTCAGGCTACATCTTAGTCCAACAAATCAGACCGCATTTTAACAAGATCCCAGGATGGTTAGATATATGCATTCTTTTAGAAACTCTGTGCCAGGTCATTTGAAAGAATCTGTAAACTCACCACCTCGTAACTTTGCATCTTGTGCAGCTGACATTAATTATCTCCTTTGCTTTCAACTGACCAGTCCCCTACTAGTGTGTCTTTAATGGTCCAGTTTTTACTCAGTTTCAGTTTGTAATTGAGCTACAAATCATATGCCACCAATCTGATGCACAAAAGGAAGGGAGGGATGGAGGGAAAAAAAGTAATTTTCCTTGCCTTCTCTAATAACTCATCTTCTTGTTAAGCTCCGGTTCAACAGATGGGGAGGAGCTGGGAGGAACTTGAACTTGCCGATTAATGTAAAATTCTGTCTTTTGGGTAAATGCTCTGTCTTTCAGGATTTCTCCTGGTTCTTACTCCTTCCCATTAGTCACATGGCATTGGGCAAAGGGACTTAACATTAATTAACATTATAGTAATAGATGTGTGGTATTGTCCTTATCTCATATTGTCCCCTTTCCACTACCATCTACTGTTGTTCAGTGGAGGAACAGCTTATTTCACCAGGTCTTTGGTTGTCAAGTCTCTGTCCTTGGTCTGGTGCTGCCTAGGCATGTCACAGTACCAGGGGATGCTTGCTTTCACTGTGAGCAGTGCACCTTCTTACTGTGCTGTGAGTTTGACCTTCTCCCCCACTGTCTGGACTCTTCACCTAACCTCTCAGTGGGGGATTCTGGTTGCTTGAATACTTTGCTTTCTTCTGTCTAGCCCTTACTTTTGGTCTGCTCCCTGCATGGATTTTTGGTTCCTTTGCCTCATGCTGAAGCGAATCTCTTAGCAGGCAAGCTGAGGCTGATTTTCAGCTTCTTTCTGTGTCCCTCTAGGTGCTTATGGGAACTTCTTGGAGCCACAAGTCTGGAGGGAGACTTAGCTATGCTGTGAGGCTCTTGAATGCATCCCTTTGCCATTGCCATTTCTACTCTTGATTAGTTTGCTAGTCTTACCACCTGTGACATAATCCTTTTTTTATTTCCCCCTTCTCTACTCCCTGACCACAAGGAAACTTCCCTTAACTCACACTCTGAGTTTTCAGTACCCATGGTGAAAAGTGATGTTCATATTTTCATGCTCTGCTCTGTACATCTAAAGGAAAACTTCTGGAATTTAGAAATCATTTTTCTTAAGAAAAAGAAAAGTTTGGGATTGTCTCTTAATACTATCTGTATAGTGTGTGCTATAAGATTTTATTATTTTTTTGGAAGAATAAGCAATACATTCTGTTTATAAAAGATGGACAACCATTCTTTCTTTTTCTTTGGATCCTTACTATAATAATCCCGATCCTCCCTTGAGGCAATTTGTTGCCACAGTCAAGGAACAAGAGATAAGGATTGTTGCATGCAAGAAAGAATGTGAAAAAAAGAAAAGCACATTCAAAGAATATTAAACCTACCAGAGTGGATAATTGTTACCTAAATTTGTGCTGTCCAGCATGGTAGCCACTAGCCCCATGTGACTCTTAAGCTTAGAGATGTGGTCTAAGTAAAAAATAGAACTTGGATTATGACTATATAGTAGTACGAATAGAAAAGAATGTAAAGTCTATTATTAAAAAATTTTTGGTATAGATTACATTTTGAAATGCCAATAGTTTGGATATGCTAGTTTAAGTAAAATGTACTATTAAAAGTAATTTTACCTGTACCTTTAAATAATGCAACATGTCAACTATAGTCAAATTTTAAAAAAAGTGATTTCACCTGATCCTTTTTTACTTTTTTAATGTGGCTACAAGAAAATATGAAATTTCATTTAGTACATTTGGCTCCCATTTGTGGCTTGTACTTTATTTCTAGTGGAGGGTGATGACCTGGAACTTTTCCCAGTGTACCTTGACTCTTCGAGTACAGTGCGGAGCTCACACTTACTGTTACACACAATATCTCTTCCCTCACCACAAGAGCAACTTAGCAGATTTTACATTGTATATTCCACACTCTTGAAGTAAGTCTTCACCCTTAAGTCAGGAGGATTTTATCGTATTTCCATTTATTTTATTTCAGCACACGTTTTTTTAGTGATTTAAAAATTCACTTAATATTCATTTAGCACCTGTTATCTTCCAAACACTGGTTAGGTTCTAGAGGTTCAATAGATAGTATTCATGTCCCTTTGAAGCTTATGTTCCAGAGAGGAAGGGAAAAAACCAAAAGCTAGATTATAAAATAATCCCAAGTATGATAAGGGCTATACAGAAAAATGAAGTTGGTCAGCAGGTAAAGAATGCTTGGATAGTAAGAATAGTGTTTATGGAGGGATAACGTGAGGAGATGACATACAGACAGAGAGGACATATGGGCAGTGACGGAATGAGCCCTCTGAAGAGGGGAAGAGCATTTCTTTCCTTCCTTTCTTTCTTTTTCTTTCTTTCTTTCTTTCTTTCTTTCTTTCTTTCTTTCTTTCTTTCTTTCTTTCTTTCTTTCTTTCTTTCTCTCTCTCTCTTTCTTCCCTTCCTTCCTTTCTTCCTTTCTTCCTTCCTCTTTCTTTCTTTCTTTCTTTCTTTCTTTCTTTCTTTCTTTCTTTCTTTCTCTCTCTCTCTTTCTTCCCTTCCTTCCTTTCTTCCTTTCTTCCTTCCTTCTCTCTCTCTCTCTTTCTTTCTTTCTTTCTTTTAGAGAAGAACATTTCTGACAAAGGGAATGACATGTTCAAAGACTTTTACCACCTGTAAGACACTATGTTTAGCTCTGTCAGAATAAGCAAATGAATAATTGTGACTACTGTGTTTGCATACAGTTATTTGCAGTACACGAATACCTTTAATAGGAGACTTAATATGATGAATGACATAGGAACAGTATGCTTTAAGCACTTTGCATTTGGGAACTAAGTCCCAGAAGTGAGGGGCAAATTCAGTGCTATTTAGGTACTGAACACAAGCAATTAATTATGACTGTGTAGGGATTACAGAATAACTTAAAGAGGTGGGACTTGCTGGTTTGGGGAGGAGTTGAAAAGGGGAAAATGACTAAACAGAGTAGGAAAGAAGAACCAGGAAACATGTGTGGGTGACATACACACACACACACACACACACACACACACACACACACACAGAAAGAGAGAGGGGCTGATTTTATATATAAAATATATTATTTACCTCTGGGAAACTACTCATAATTGATGGTGATTGCCTATTATAAAACTGCGTTTTTCAAAGATAATGTTACTTTTGTTATTGTCTCATCAAGGATCCTGACATTTAGTATTTATAGAGTCCCTAAGTGTCACTTGATGCTTTCCATAATTTCCATTTCCAGTTTTATAAGGTTTGAGAAGCCTATGGTCCAGATTGAATTGTACCCAATAGACACAGCTAGAAGTTCTTGGAAATTCCCAATCCCATTTCCTCAACAGGAGTTTAATTAGAAGTCAAGAGTTGGAGCAAACTCCCAAAATGACTGGGATAGACTTAACAAAGGCAAAATAAAGCAACAGCAACAAAGGCAAAACTACTTAGGCCCTGATATACCTCAGCTGTGCATTTCAGTGTTCTAACCGAGTCAGTTTTTATATGGGGCTAGGACTGAGTCCCTTTGGCATCCCCTTCCCTTCATCCCTTCAGACTTTCCCCACTTATATGCATGGTTTCGAACTGGCTTCTCCTTTGTGATAACCTTTTGGAATTATATTGGCATAATATCAATTTTTAAACAAACAGTTATCCAGGAGTATGAGGATAATCCCACACTGGGTTATATCCCTTGGGATTATAGAGATATAGGGTGAATTTGGGGCAGTATGATACATTTTAAAATTTGTGATTTCCAGAAGTAGCATTCAAATTAATGTTCCTTTACACCAAATCTTTGATCTAGTGAGTGGTGTAGTCAGCCAGGATCATGCTAGTTAAAATAGGAATATATACATTTAAACTCTTAAATTCAGTAATTGAGAATTGACTGAATTAGGTTGTTCTCTTGAAGATGTTAGCAATTTTCGGGGGAATGGTATATAAATATTGAGTATGAATGAGAGAGCTTGAGGTAATTATGAATAACTCTACATGGGTTAATGAGTGTTTGTAAAACAATATTAATGTTCCCAGTGTTTAACTTAATTTCTAAAAAGCCACTCCATTATGTTCTTTTGTGGCAATGCATTTTCCTAGGGTTTTTAAAAACAAATTCTTCTAATTCAAAGAATGACTTCAAATTTGTAAATTCAGGCCTCTTGGCAAGTTAATGTGGGAGATATTTTGTGGTAGTTGTGACTTTGTTACTTTTCAAATATCAAATACCAAATAAGCACACATTTAGTTCATTTACTACAATTAAACCTAGTTGATAACACTTCCTTTTTCTAAAAGAGAAAAATATCCAAAAACTTTGTTAAGGAGACTATAGTGGTTGGCGGTTTGACTAAATGATATCCTTATTTCTGTTCTCTGGTACCAAGTCTCTTGCATAGCGGGTGAACTTTATGCTCCTGATTTGCTTAGATAAAGATAACCAGTACTTTCTTTCCATGAATATTTGGAAGTAGTCTGATTTATAGTCATGAGCTCTGGCTTTTAGTTTGCTTTTGAATCTCTTCAGGAAGACTGTATATTCTATCTCATTAACTTGTCTTTATGTCTTTTGAGAAAAAACTTACATATATCAAGCTTTCCCCTCAGCTTCTTATTTGTAAAATACACACACACACACACACACACACACACACACACTGACTAAACTAAGTGCTAGGCTTACAATGGATTTAAAATGATAACCAGTTAGTAAATAGTGAAATGCTGGACACATTCCAGAATGTTTTAAACTAACTCTGGGAAATTACAGATTATTTTGTCTTCTTGTTATTGAATTGTCGGCCTTCTAAATTTCAAATGAATGGTATTCTTATCAAGCCCAAGAAAATGTGATGATATCCCATTTCAGGCAGGAGGAGTGGGGCCCCTGAAAATTGTCGGGCTTATTCATGCCCATATTTCCTTCATCAAAATGTGGTCTTGTGTGAATCAGATAAGCATAAATCACTAGAATATAGGTTTCTGTGAGCGAAGGCACTGGGCTTCCTTTTGCTTTTATATCCTTCTTAAGTAGCACAGTGCAAAACTATAATAGGTATGCAACAAAAATTTTTGCACAAACCCAGCTAGACCCTGAAACTTGAGTTGATTGTTTTTGTATGAAGTAGGGTAGGGATGGGTGGAGTGGGAGATAGAGAACTTTTGTTTGGTTAAACCTTCGGAGGTCTATTCCCAGGTTCTCCTAAGTCTTTTCCGAAAGACTAGCAGGAAGGACCTGTCTTTTTAGGGCCACAGAATGAATTTCAGGTCAGACACCGTGGCCTGGGGATAGGACTTCCATTATTCTGTGTCAGGTAAGAGTAGAGAGTGACAGTTATATCTTTTGAACTCCACGTTGCTCTTCATGGGTATTTGCTGTGCTACGACATTTTCTGTCTTTGAGCTTATATGAATGGTACCCAGGCAGTGGCTCATTTGGGGCTCTCACTCCCAGCAGTACCAGGAACCACAGCCACTAAGAGACCTAGGAAAAATGAATAACTCTTATAGTGGTTATAGTACAATGTCTTGATCTTCTCACAAGTATTTCATTCTTGTCAGCTTTAGGGGATATACTGAACACATGCAGTTTGGTTCAGGGCTGGATAAACTGTGTTCTTTTTTTCTGAGCTCTTACATAATTTTACAAAAAAAAAAAAGGAAGAAAGAAAAGGAAGCTTCAACTCTGAGATCTTCTTTAGAAACAGGGATAGTCAGTTTCCCATTATTATCAACATCTTTCTGTCCTAAGATAAAAAATGTTNGTCAGCTTTAGGGGATATACTGAACACATGCAGTTTGGTTCAGGGCTGGATAAACTGTGTTCTTCTTTTTTTCTGAGCTCTTACATAATTTTACAAAAAAAAAAGGAAGAAAGAAAAGGAAGCTTCAACTCTGAGATCTTCTTTAGAAACAGGGATAGTCAGTTACCCATTATTATCAACATCTTTCTGTCCTAAGATAAAAAATGTTTTTACGGGCGCCTGGGTGGCTCAGTGGGTTAAAGCCTCTGCTTTCAGCTCAGGTCATGATCTCAGGGTCCTGGGATCGAGGCCCGCATCGGGCTCTCTGCTCAGCAGGGAGCCTGCTCCCCCTTCTCTCTCTGCCTGCCTCTCTGCCTCCTTGTGATCTCTCTCCCTATGTGAAATAAATAAATAAAAATCTTTAAAAAAAAAANTAAAAAATGTTTTTACTTTAAAACACTAAACAAGAAAGTATATGCCTTAGCTAATAGAGTTTTTCCCTGTGCTTCAGAATGATAACATTGATTTCCCAAATATATGTTCAATTATAAGCTTTCATTTTAGCAAGTTAAAAAGAATCAAAGAGAAAGAAGGGGGGAAAAAAGAACGATAGAAAAATTGAAGAAAGGGAAAGAAGAGAGAAAGCCCTCTAACCCATGTGTTCTAACTGGTAACGTATAATAGAGACCCTAAAAATCACCAAGAGTTCCAAAAGTTGAGAATTAGCCACCCTGCCCACTTCTTGTCTTCTTTCAAGGTTTTGACGTTAATAATAGATTCTGATCGTAAGATCATGAATTGGGACTTTATGATGGATGACTTGATCATTTGGATTCTTACATTTCACTCTACTATATATCATTTTAAATGTTTGAATCTCATTCTCTTTTTTTCTTTTTTTTCTTTCCCTATGGTTCCTCCAGAATGTTAAGGATTATTTGGAATGTAGCTTGAGTAAATCCTACAGTTCTTCGAGTAACACACTTGGGATTGACCTCTGGAGAGGGAGAAGGTGTTGCTCAGGAAACTTACAGTTACCACCACTGTCCCAAAGACAGAGTGAGAGAGCAAGGACTCCCGAGGGAGATGGCATTTCCAGACCCACCACACTGCCTTTGACGACACTTCCAAGCATTGCCATTACAACTGTAAGCCAGGAGTGGTGAGTAGTTTTATAATTGTTTAATTCTAAGTTTTCCTTTCTGATTGTTCCAACATAATTCCTGCTTACTAAAATGTTTGTTATTTGTGGACTAAGAGGCTATTAACATTTTGAGAATTTGTTTTCCTTTGGGTAGCAAGAGGAGGCTTTTTTATACAGTGGAGATATTTCAGCCTGTTAAGATTGGAAGGAGCCTATCGAGGGAGGAATAAGATATATTTTTATTAATGTCAAGGGATGTGCTCGCTTCGGCAGCACATATACTATTAATGTCAAGGGAAAACAAAATTACTGCCTGTGATCTGTTTTTTTTTCAAAGTAACTATTCAGTGTGCATCAATATGTTTCCATTTAGAAAACAATCTTATGAGGGTACCTAATGGAATTATATGTGTATATATGACGGGAGATATTCTTACTTCTCTGCTCTACATATAATTATTCCTAGCTTCTTCTTATTATAATACCACTTGACTAATCTCAGTTTGTGATTATGTATGAAATAAAGCACTTCATTATAAATCAAAAGAGGAATGAAAATTATACCATGAGAGATGCTTGGACTGTTTTGCAGAGTCTATGCTTGTAAAAAGAGGCTATTTTCATCTAGGGTTGAGAAGTTAATCAAGTACCTATAATCTCATAACTGTGGTTAAAATTGCACCGTGGTGCTACTTCAAATGTGTGTTTTATCATATATTTAATAATCAGCATTTTCTTTTTTTCTCTACAAAATTTTCAAATATTTTCCATGAATGGCCGGCTTATGTAATATGGAGTTTTATCATTAAAATGAAAAATATTTTCTCTGTATTTTATATAATTTTAAATTGTAAAAATGTGGTGCAGTTTTTCATTTAAATCATTTATTAAGAAGAAGGACTAAACATATTCACTCATTAAAATCTGATTTTTATGGTGTGCCATATATCCTTGCTACATGCTGAGCTCTGCAGTGCTGATGAGTAGCCCAATATATATCCATTGAATAATGCAGGGCATTTTTTAGTCAGTGGTTATCAAATACACTCAGAATTAGATCACTGAGACTCTAGCTATTCTAGTTATTGGCATGAAATGGTTCATCAGACAGTCTGGATGTGATAGAGAAGCGTGGTAACACATTGTAGGGAGAATGGGTTAAAAACTTGAGAAGCCCTGACTTCTCTTGAGCTGAATTAACATTAGAATAGTCATAGCCAATCACTGAGAACTAAAATGGGCATATCACTCCCAGATCACTTACTCAATTGCATAGCTTCTGTAATTAGTCTTGGTTATGCTTCTGCAGAATTGCAGATTTGGAGTTGTAAAGAATTCCACAGATTTATTTTTCAGCAAGTTGGCACTGGTACAGTTGTACCAGTTGTTACAATATTGAAATGCTTTCATACCAGTTGGTGAATGTATGCTTTCCTGAGTTCTCTGATTGCCCCTTGTACCATCTCAGACTCTTTCCCAGAAGTAAATTGCTCACAATCCAGCAACTAAAGAAGTGATGACTGGCATGGAGGGGCTATGGTTTTGGCAGGTGTTGATGATATACTTTTTAGAATAACAGTCTGGATAAAATGTACCTTACAAATTTTGGGTTTATCTAACTCAAGGACACCTTGAGAGCAGTGGAACTGTCCTTCCTATAAAGTATCAAATCCCAGCTGACATTTAGGACATGCTTGTCTATCTCTCTCAGTTGAGGGTATTAATCTGTATGGAGACAGTAATAATACTCACCTCAGGCTATTGTGAAGGTTAAGTATGGTAATCTCTATAAAGTACCTACCTTAATAAAAAGCACATGTCAGGTTATCAACAAATGTTAGTTTCTCTCCTTTTGAACATTATCTAGTAAAGCCTTTCAAAAACTAGAAACCATGTCTCACGTATCAATAGCCTCATGCTGGGTGTCCATAGTTCAGATCGAAATGGTGGATTTAGCCATTATCCAGAGAGTTTATGTTGTGCAATTGGTAATACTACACGTTAGTAGTTCATTCATAACATGTTTTTCATTTCAATTACCTGGATACTTTTTAATATATGAAAGAGTATCAGTCATTGACTCTTAAATTTATTTTTGAATATAGGTAACAAAAAGTATTTCTATATATTCCTTAAAAATGCTGTCATTGGAGTATTGATAGTGGCAGACTGATAGAATTGCTGGCTGAGGAATCTGATTGAAAGACATTTGATTAGAAGTGGGGAAGTAGAGCTCCAACTATCACTATTGCCATCAACTTGATGCAAGTTCACAGATGTAAAAGATACAGTCTATGACCATATGTGAGAAAGAATTATACTGACCACTTGGAGTACTGAGAATATGGAATCGACCTCCACGTCTAAATCAGGGGTGAGCAAACTTTCTGTGAAAGGCCAGACAGTAAATATGTTTGGCTTTGTGGGCTATGCAGTCTCTGTCCTGACTCTTCAACCCTGCTGTGGTAGTGTGAAAGTCACTGTAGATAATGCATAATAAATAAATGTAGCTGTGTCCTGTCCCAATAACACTTTGTTTACACATATAGTTAGTGGGCTAGATTTGGCCTGCCAGTCAGTTTGGTGAGCCCTGATCTAGACTGAAAAAGATCTCTGGGATATGACTTCTGCTCTGATAACTGCTTTGACAGTTACAACTGGGTTAAACTGATCTTGCGTTCCTGGTTGGTGTGGTAAATTAGCCATAGGTATAGGGCTATGTGCTAGAGATCGGATTTTAAAGCTAGCAAAGGACTTTGAGTGAGTGCAAATGGAAGGTGGTGTCCAGCGTATATAAGGTTAAATAGAAAACCACTACTATAAATTTAGCCCTTGTTTGGGGGGAGCACGTTGATGACAGGAGCTGGCCATCATTGCAGGCAAAAGACCTGGAATATAAGAAGAGTGGTTTAATTTATCACAGAGAAAGAATGAGTTAGAAAGGACCTGTGTCTAGCTGGGTAGACATCCTTCCTTTTACCTTTTGGATAAGTTTCATCATTTCACAGAAACACAAATGGACAAACAATGGAGAGATAGTACCTACTTTTCAGAGTTGTGATGAAAATTAAAGATAATGTGTGTGATGCATAGAACATAGTAACCAGCACTTAGTGGTTGTTTTGATGTTGCCATTATTATTGTTGATGTTATTGTTATATACAGACTGAGTAGCCAGGATTATGCATTTTCTATTGAGGATCCTGGGGGAACTTCACCACCTGAGTTATTGGTTCCAACCAACTTGGAAATATGATGATAAAAGAAGTCAGATATGAAAACAAGGTATTATGTTAATTACTGATAAAGTTGATGTTGGGATATATAATCTGTGTCTTTGGGCAAGTGGGCTTCTTACACTGAACACCAGAATTACACAGACTTACCACCCAGTAACAGGAGATGCTGGACCTGGGCAGCCTCCCCTTCAGAGGGAGAACCTAGCCCTGTAAAATGTGTAGCAGGGAGAAGCTGTAGAAATCCTGCTCATCTGAGGAAGTAGAGGGGAAGGACTGAGTTGTGCATGCCCACATTTTCCTTCTGGAAACACCAACACAGATTAAATTACCCCTTCTCTGTGAGGAAGATTGAGCTAGAAGGAAGCCAGGACTGTTAAACTGGTGGCATTCCTAACACTTAGAAGGCACATCAATGAATGGGAAAAACATATTCTTCTTTACCATTCCCCCAATTGTTTTTCTCTTCCTCTTAAGTCTGGGGTCACATCAGGGATGTGGCTGTTCTTTAGAGGGACAGAACAGGAGAATATCATCAGGGCAGTGTGACTGCCATCTTTGTGAGCTTGTTTCTCCAATATCAATCACTGCTTGAGTATGTAAAGATAATAAATCTGAAACCGAAGTTTCTTGCCCTTGTAAATTAAAGCTCAAGGAAGTTAAGGCCACAAATTTATTCACCTCACCTTCTTAATTTTCTCATCTTAATAGGGGTTCTTCAGCCTTTTTTAAGATGATGGCTTCCTAACCAGCATCAGCCTAAGTCATCTTCCATTGTAAATGCTGTAGTTTTTGTTGGTCCAATAGAAGTTGAATTAGTCCAGTGCCATATCTCTGGTGTCTTCATGCTTTAAATAGTTAAAGGAGTTTATTAATTACCACATTTATCAAAGTGGTATCAATACAGCCAGATTTAGGAAATAAGCCAATACTCAGTCTTGGAAATTGACAGTTAACTTTATAATTTTAATCTTCCTCCATGGGGATCTTAGAATACTTTACCACCTAGCCAGCCCTTCCTTGATAATAGTTTGTTTTTATATATTTTAATTATCTCTATTTTTTTGTACACCACAGCACACCAGCATTAATTTTGTATTTAGCCTTCGATTTAGATTTAGATATTTAGTACTATATTTGTTTCTAGTTCCTTTTTGTATCTCAGACCATCTGGGATCACTTGCTTTTTTGCTTGAGTCAGTCTTCTGGGATTTATGCTCATTTTTTATTAGCCTGGAAATGTCTTTATTTTGCTCTCATTCTTGAAGACATTTTTTTTTCATTGTATAGCAGTTACTTTATTTCAATACTTTGTAAATATTTTCCCTTGTCTTTTGGCTTTATCACTATTGTTGGGAAATTGGCTGTAAATCTAATTGTTTTAGATCACATAAGTAATATGCCTCTTGTTTGTTTCTGAATTCCTGAAGTCCAACTTTGATGTGTCTATGGGTGGGTTTCCTTTTATTTATCCGATATGGGATATACTAGACTTCTTAAACATGTAAATTGATGTTTCTCTCATGATTCTGGAATATACTTTTTCATTATCTCTCAAATATTTCCTGTGAGAACCTCTCTCTCTCTCTGCTTTTGGGCTTCTGATCAAATCTACTTTGCGCCTACTTCTTTATTTTCCATTTTTGGCAATCTCTTCCATTTCTTAAAAATTTTGTCTTTCTAGGCTATATTTTTGTAATTTGCCTTCCAGTTTCCTAATTCTCTCTTCAACTATGTCTAATTTTCTGTTAAGCCTGTTATATTTTTTTCAATTTTGGTTATTATATTTTTTATTTTTAGAGTTTTAGAGTTTATATTGATTCACTTTTTAAATATGTTATAGAACTTCATTTAGTTTTCTATTCTGTGTATGTATTAGTTATCTATTTCTGCATAATCAATAACCTCCAAAGCTTAGTAGCTTAAAGTAACAAACATTTATTATCTCACATTTTCTGTGCATCAGGATTCTACCTGTTGCTTAGCTGGGTGCCTCTGACTCAGCCTCTCACAAGGCTGGAATCAAGTTACTGGCCAATGTAGCAATCATTTCAAGGCTTGACTGGGTGGGTGGGATCTGCTTCCATGCTCAGTTGTTGATGGGTTCAGGTCCTTATTGCCTGTTAACTGGAAATGTCAGTTTTTTGCCATGTGCACCTCTCCATAGGTTTACTTATGATAATTTGCTTCTTCCAGAGCAAGGACTTTGAGACCTTTCAGACTAATAGGAGGTGAGCAAGATAAAAGTCAAAATCTTTTTACAACTTAATCTTGTAAGTGACATGCCATCACTTTTACATATTATATTCATTAGGTCTAGCCCACACACAAGGGGAGGGATTATATATGGGCATGCACACAAGGAGGAACACAAATTAGGGATCAATTTAAAGGCTGCCTAATCCATTGCAGATATTTTCAAACTTTTAAAAATTTCTTTAAATATATTACGAATAATTATTTTGCTCCTTTGCTCACTTAGATTTATCTGAAGTTTCCATAGATCTGTTTTCTATTATCTGTGTTTTCTGGTGGTTATTTTTCATACTTAAAAAAAACCATCCTTTTTATCAAGGTGTGTGTGTGTATATATGTGTGTGTGTGTATGTGTGTGTATATATATAATTTCTGTATAACCTACATACAGAATATATACAGAAATGATGTATATATAAGGGTGCACCTTGATAAAACTCAACGCAACCACATAACTAGCACCCAAATCAAGAAACTGAATTTTACTAGCACCGCAGAAGCCAGCTTCTTTCTAGTCACTAACTACTCCTTACTTCTAACAACATTGATTAGTAATGTTTTATTCTTTATATAAATGACACAGCACAATGTATACTCATTTGGGTCTGGCCTGACTTCTTTCCCTCAATGTTAGGTTTATGAAACGTGCTTAATTTTTTTCTTTATTGTGTGCTGCTCATTGTTACTGAAACATTACTTATAGGCAGGTTTAAAGCAGAAAAGGAAGGTGTGCTCCACTATGGAGAATTTATTTGATTCTACGAGGTCCATAGAGTTACTGGGACATTTTTAGAATGATTTGAATTTTTGTTTTTGTTTTTGTTTTTTTCTTTCAACCATTCAGGCTGATGGTCATAACTTATTAAGGACAGTCCCCCTCTGCTTTGGTGTTTTTGTTTTTGTTTTTCTATTTTACATTGAGTCTGGGCAAATACCTCAGTGAAGTTCCAGTTTAACTGGGGAGGACTCTCCTTTTGGGCTACCCACCATAGGCATGTCTGAGCTTTGATTGAGGTTCCTCTTGACCCTGAAGGCCATCAAACTAATGTTTACATTTGCTCTCTGTGACAAATGTCCTTCAGGCAAAAGCAGCATTGGTGTTTATTGTGTAGCGCTGGTGAGACACTTCCCTTAAGATTTTGACTTGCTATTTCCTTACTAACTGGTCACTTTGATGATGTTAAGGAGGTAAATAGGTACTTATCCTCCTTTTTAAAGCAAATGGTTAGTTGAAATAATCTAGTTCACTATTAGCAGAAACCCTTCATAGGTACATGCTATGGATTTCTTAGCCTCCTTCATCCCACATTTGTTTCATCTGTGAGATTTCCTTCAGTGCAATCTTGAATGGAAACTTTTTTCATATTTCTTAAGGCTGTGCTCCAAGGGGGCTAATGAGGCCCCATTTCTTTGACTTAGGCTCCTGAAGATAGTCTTACCTCAAGTACTAGTATTCTTGAGAGAAACACAAGCAATAGGATATCCAAAGAGATCTATTATAGGAATTAGCTCATGCAGTCATGGAGACCAAAAAGGCCCGTAATCTGTTATCTGCAAGCTGGAGAACTAGGAAAGCCAATAGTGTAATACAGTCTAAGTCCAAAGGTCTGAGGAAAGGAGAACTGATGTTGTAAGTTCTAGTACAAGTCTAAAGGCTCAAGAATGGGGGGAACTAGTCCTAGTTCCAGTCTAAAGACCTAAGAACCAAGAGCATTGATGTCTAAGGGCAGGAGGAAATGGAGGTCCCAAGCAAAGAACAAATTTTCCCATCCTTCGAATTTTCGTTCTATTCAGTCCCTCAAATTATTGAACAGTGCCCACCTACATGGGTGAGAGTGACCTTTATTCAGTCTACCTATTCAAATGTAATCATTTTCAGAAATGCTTTCACAGACACATCCAGAAATATGTTTTACTAGTTTTCTGAGCATCCCTTATTCCAATCAAATGGATACATAAAATTAACCATCACACCTTAGTATCTGAATATTTTTGACTTTGAGTAATAATGTTTCTTATTTTGTATAAGAGACATTAATGCTGCTACTGTTTCATGTTCCTTTCATAAAAGACCATCTGGGTTTCTAATTGTCTAATCTGATTCTTATTTTGGTATCTTCTTTCCTTTAGTACATATAGACTGGGATTACTTTTTAAATTTTCCCTTTATTAGTTGATCTCTTTGTTTTTTTGTTATTTAACATAGCCCTGAAATCATTGAGTTCTGGATTTCATAAAGGCATCCATTATAGAAATAAATTTTTATCTATCTGTGTCTTTCAGACTGCTTGATTCTACCCAGGAGATTTTTTTCCCATCCAGGTCTGGACTATATTACTATACAACTTGGCTCTTTTATAATATGCCTCATTTTTGTTCTGCTTTTCTTACAAGTTCCATATTTTCTTTCTTTCTTTCTTTCTTTCTTTCTTTCTTTCTTTCTTTCTTTCTTTCTTTCTTTCTTTTTTTTTTTTGGAATGGGGGTTATTATCTCTCAGGCACAGGCAAAATCTGAAGGTCCATTTGCAATTAATTGTACCACCTGAAAATCCACCGAGTAATTATTTTAGTATTTTTCTAATTTATAGTCTTTGGTGAATCTACATGAATTCAAGATTTCTCTCTACACAGTTTTCTTCTTAGTCCTTAATGTAGAATGAATTCTGGAAATTCAATCTTATGCTGCCTACATAGGCTTGGTATCAGCAGTAGAACCCTAGCTTAGAATCAGCTATGTAAACATCAAGAGTGCACCTGCATTGTGAATATTACAAAAATATTGAATGGTAGCAGATGGCATGCAAACACTTTTTTCCTCTTTGGCCAAACCTTTGCCTCAGTTTAGACCTCTTTATAAAACACTGTTAGAGTCAGGATGAAGTAGCAACAGCCTCTGCCAAATGTTCACGTCTTTGCTGAGGGCAGATTGCTAAGCTCTCATGACCATCATCTGACCAAAGCCTTCACAGTCTTCATGCCTTTGCTTGGACTTCATTTTCTTAAGACCTGACATTTGCAGGCCTAACTCTTGCGACAAAGCAAAAGAAAACAACACAACACATCTTTCTTCAGTTCTGTCCAGTTACTATGTCCTGAATTCTGTTTGAGATTAGAATATAAAAAGGAATAAGGCAGCTTCTAGTTTCAGCACTGCTATATAAAAAGCTTGGAAGTCATCATTCACGTCTTTACAATAAGAAAAACTCTGAACAAACTGAGAATCAACAATTTTTGTTAGACCCAACAGAGAACTGAGGTCACAAAACCCACCACCATTTCAAAATCTAGAGAGATATAGATGAATCCAGAGAGTCACAGCTGAGATCTGTCTCCTTGGAGCGGAAGCCACTGAAGTCATACACTGGTAGGGAAACTTAAATGGTAATGACAAGGAAATGCTGAAGGCTAAGTGTAGACTAGCAAGAGAATGAGAAACCCATGGAGGTTGCCGCATTAGGGGGCTTTACCTCCTATACCCCCAACAATTTCTCATGGTAAGGAGCTAAGTTAGGCCCACCTTTGGCTCTGGCACAGGGAGAGGAAAAGTAACCATTGTGAAATGTGCTTAAGTGTTTTCCAGAATATCCTACTCTTCAAGGGAAATTACTTTACTGGAGCCACATTCCCATCTGGAAGGAGGACATTTCTCCAACCCCATGTCCTTTAGCCTGTCTATCTTATGTATGGGGGGGGGGAAGCTAAGAAACACTTATGACATAGGTCCACTGAAAGAGTGATGTTTAATCAAACAATTATGGAGTGTTTCCTCTCCTCAACTCCTTACCACCACACCAACATTCCTTCAAGATAATAAGAGTGGATTACAGTTTAAAAAGCTGCAAGTAACAGGTTTTACCTAAGAAGGAGTTCTTACAGATGCTCATAGAAAGTAAGGGAGTCCAAAAGAAAAACACTAGAGAAATTGGAAGTCTCTAGCATTTATTGCTACAGCACACATTGAACACAGTCTGAACTCTACTTAGATTAATGTAAGGCCTTTACATTAAAGGCCTGCTTGCTTCAGTTTCTATTCACTGATATATCATGTTTGGCTTTTAATGACAACATCAAAATTACAAGATATGCTAAAAGCATGAAAAAATAGTTTGAAGGGACAATGTAAGAATCAGAATGAGGCCCAGATATGACACAGATACTGGAATTATCAGAAAGGGGATTTAAAGTGACTGTTGGAGGGGGCACCTGGGTGGCTCAGTTGTTAAGCATCTGCCTTCAGCTCAGGTCATGATCTCAGGATCCTGGGATGGAGCCACACATTGGGCTCCTTGCTCAGCGGGAAGCCTGCTTTCCCTCTCCCACTCCCCTTGCTTGTGTTCCTGCTCTCGCTGTCTCTCTCTCTGCCAAATAAATGAATAAAATATTTAAAAAATAAAATAAAATGAAATAAAGTGACTGTTGGAGGCACACCTGGGTAGCTCAGTCGCTTAGGAATCCAGCTCTTGATTTTGGCTCAGGTTATGATTTTAGGGTCATGAGATCCAGCGCTGTGTCAGGCTCTGACCTGGATGTGGAACCTGCTTAAGATTCTCTCTCTCCCTCTCCCTCTGCTCCCCACTCCCCCAAAAGCAAATAAATAAAGTGACTGTTGGATATAATAAGGTCTCTAATGGAAAAAGTAAAGAACAATCAAGAGGTCAATAGTATAAAGCAGAGAAATGGAAACTTTAAGACAAAAGCAAAAGGAAATGCTGGAAATTATAATCTCTACAACAGAAATGAAGAATGTCTTAAATGAGCCCATTAGTAGACTAGATAAGACTGAGAAGAGGGATCAGTGAGCTTGAAAATAAAAACTTTGCAAGCTGAAGTGTAAAGAGAAAAACAAAAACAATAAAATACCCCCACCAACAGAATATCCAAAAATCAGAGAGAATCTTCAAAGGTTCTTCATATGCTTCATAAGCATATTTGGAATATGAAAAATGAAGAGCTAATGGAGGAGAAGTAAATATGTAAGTAATAGCCAAGAATTTTCCAAAATTGATGACAGATACTCAATCATAGATATAAGAAGGTTAGAGAATGTCAGTAAGGATAAATACTCAAGAATCTATACCTGGAAAAAAAAAAAAAAAAAACAAGAATCTATACCTGGGCATATTATATTCAAAGTACAGAAAACCCAAAACAAAGATAAAATCTTGAAAGAAGCCAAAGAATAAAAAATGTATATAGAGAAACAAGGATAAGCAAGAAGTAAACTTTGTCAGAAATTATGAAAACAAGAAGAGTATAAGATTTTGAAAGGAAGCCTCCACTAACCTAGAATTCTATAACCAGCAAAATCATCCTTCAAAAGTGAAGAAGAAATAAAGACTTCTTCATACAAACAAAACCTAAGGGAATTTATTATCAACGCTCCTGTCCCAAAAGAAATGATAATAGAAGTTCTTTGGTGAGAAGGAAAATTATATAGGGTGTAAACTTGGATCTCCAAAAAGGAAGGAAGAGTGTAAGAGAAGAAGTAAATGAGGATAAAATAACTTTTTTTTAGAAGACTATTTATTTATTAGAGAGAGAGAGTGCGTGAACACAAGCTGGGGTACAGGCAGAGGGACAAGGAGAGGCAGACTCCCTGCTGAGCACGGAGCCAGATGTGGGGCTTAATCACAGGACCCTAAGATCATGGTCTGATCTGAAGTTAGATGCTTAACTGATTGAGCCACCTGGGCACCCCGACATTAATTTTTTATACTAATCTTAACTATACAGAACATAACTGTTTGTTTAAAGTAACAGTAGTAAGAATGTGCCGGGGAATGATAGTATATGGATTAAGTGAAACAAATGGTAGCAGTGTCATCATGGACCGGAGGGAGTAATTGGGCTATTTTGTTTTAAAGTACCTGCCCTGCACAGCAAGGCAGGTTTGGATTATTTACAAATGTATATTGAAAACTCTAAAGAAACGACTACATTAAAAAAAAATAAGTGTAATTGGTGTGCTGAGAGAGGAGAAACATGGAATCATATAAAATGGTCCTTTAGTATAAGAGAGGGCAGAAAAAGGAGAGGAGGACAAATAAAAGGAATGAATAAAAAAACAGTTATAAATATCAATATCACCCTTTTGGTAAATGATAGAGCAAAAAGGCAGAAAAATCATTACAGATGTATTTGATGTAAACAGCACTATCAATCAGCTTGATTTAAGTGCAATTTTGTGGAATGTTGCATCCAGCAATAGAATGCACATTTTTTTCAAGCTTGTGTTGAATATTCATCAAGATACATCTATTCTGAACTATGACACATGCCTTAACAAATTTAAAAGGATAAAAGTCATACAAAGAATGTTCTCAGACCATAATAGAATTAAACAAGAAATCAGTAACAGACAGATAGTTGAAACCCCGTCCCCCAAATTTAGAGATTAGACAACACAATTCTAAATATCAGATAGATGGAAGAGAAATCTCAAAAGAAAATTAAAAATATTTTGAACTAAGTGAAAATAAAAATACAATTTATCCTATTTTGTGGGATATAGTAAAAAGCAGTACTTAGAGGGAAATTTATAGCTTTATGTATATATTTGACAAGAACAAAGAGCTAAAATCAGTGAGGCTTCTGTCTCAGGAAACCAGACAGAAAAGGAACAAGTTAAGACTAAAGAGAGCAGAAGAAAATTAATAATAAAAATTAGAGCAGAAATCAATGCAGTTGAAAACAGGAAAACAATATAAGACATCTGAAGGACCAAAAAAAATGGTTCTTTGAAAAGATCAATAGACTGATAAACCTTTCTTCAGGCTAACCAAGAAAAATAAGAAAACACACAAACGACCACTTTTAGAAATGAAAGAGAGATCATCATTGTTGATCCCATGGAGATTGAAAGAATAATAAAGGAACACTGTGAACAACTCTCTTCCCACATATTGAAAATTTAGATAAAATGGAGTAATTCCTTGAAAGACACAAAGTACCAAAACTCACTGAGGGGAAATAGACAACATGAATAGGTCTATATTCATTGAAGACATTGATTAGAAAATTCATAACCTACTAAAAAAGAGAGCTTCAGGCCTCGATGGCTTCACTGATGAATTTTAATAGACACTGAAGGAAGAAATGATACCAAATCTCTGCAATCTATTACAGAAAATTGAAGTAGAGGGGTGCTTGGGTGGCTCAGTGGGTTAAGCCTCTGCCTTCAGCTCAGGTCATGATCTCAGGTTCCTGGGATCGAGCCCCACATTAGGCTCTCTGCTCAGC
>LNAC01000132.1:2911057-2925214 GCA_002007465.1 Ailurus styani | reverse complement strand
AAAAAAAAAAGGAAAAAAAAAGAAAATTGAAGTAGATAGAACACCTCTTAATTCATTCTGTGAGGCCAGTATTACCTTAATAATTAAACCAAAAACATGACAAGGAAGAAAAACTATAGATCAGTATCTCCCATGAACATAGATACAGAAATCCTGAAAAAAATTTAGCAAATAAAATTCAGCAATGTATAAAAAGAATTATATACCAAAGCCAAATGGGATTTATTCCAGGTATGCAACTTTGGGGTAGAATGGTGGGAATTGAACAATGAATCTTGGATCACTGAAAAAAAAATGGTGGAAATTGGTGATGAGTTGAATATCCCTGAATCATAGCCTCTTCAGCTGTGGAATGCATAGCATTTTTTAGCTTGTTCAACTGGATGAATGCTAATGCCATGAACAAGGACAAAAAAGTGGGATGGGGAGGATAAGCTGCGAAGTGAAGGATGTGGGTTTAGTTTTGAAGGGTGAGTTTAAAGTACTCTAGACATGTACTAAATGGACGTTGTCTGGGAGTTCAAAATGTGTGTCTGTACTATAGTTGGGAGATCATAAATGTACAAGTGGTAATGAAGTGATGGAATGAGTGAGATTGTCCAGACCAAGTATGCAGAGATTAATTCCATCTTGAACTAGGAATATATAGCCCCAAGATATCATCATCATCATCATCATCATCATCATCATCATCATAGAGTCCCAAGGAAATAAGGGTGAAGGAAGATCCTGGCAGCAGGCAGAAAATGAACAACCAGACAAATAGAAAGAGAACCAGAACAGAGAATTATTACCATAGGCACAGACCTTACACATTGGGAAGTTTTGATTATCAAAGACAGAAGTATTGCACAGAGTATGAGTACTGAGCAAAGGCTGTCTATACTTCAATTTAGTGGACACAGGCAACATTAGTAAGAGCAGTGTTAGTAGAGATCAAGTCAGAATACACTGGATTTAAGGATGAACTGGGAGGTAAGGAGCACAGAGGCATACACAGCAATGCGTTGGTAAAGTTGTGGTTCTATTGGGTAGGTACATAGGTTCCTTTGTATATTGGATGTTACACTAAAAGTGATACTAGGGGACAAATTACAACTTTAAAACATAAGTTAGAACTGAGGAAGAAAGATAGTAATAAAATATTACTCTCAAGCTTTTCATTAGTGAAAGGAAAGAGTGAGAATGAAAGCTGATTGGGGTAGACTTGATGAAGGAGAAGGGTTGTAATGTGGAAACTTACCCATACTGAATGGAAGGAACCAGTAGGTGGAGAGACATCAAAGATAAGAGAGACTGGCAATGGTTGATATAGAATATGCTTAGGGGGAGTACAGGGTGGGAAAGATGAACTTTAGACAAGACTAGAAATCTCTTCTTTTGAGATGTGTAAATCCAAGGCAGAAAAGAAAGAATATATTGGAAGTGACAAGGAGAAAAGTAGGAGAAACTCATTTCTAAAGTTGCCACCATCACTGGTTGTCAAATATTAGAGTGCATCAGAATTCTCTGAAAAGTTTATTGAAAACCAGATTGCTGGGCCCCACCCTAGATCTGAGAGGTCTGGGACAGGGATGAGAGTATGTAGTTCTAACGCACTCCCAGATGAAATTTATGGAACCAACTTGCAGACCACATTTTGAGAATTCTGGCCCAGATTTTCTCAGTAAAGTAGGAGGTTAGTTCATCTGCTGAGAATAAGAGAAAGTGGAGCTTCTATTTTCCTTTCAGCCAAAGGCATACATTATTCCAGATCACCAAGTGTGAGTTTTTATCCAGGGGCATTTCTTTTTTTCTATGCCAAGGCAACTGACCTGTCGTGGAATTGAATTCCCAGGTGTTAGGTAACAGTACTGCTCTAAGAATCCTTACGTCCTAATGATACAATCGAAATATTGTCAGATACATTTTCAGTTGGATAGGAAGAAGGTCAGAGATTAAAGAAAAAGAGCAGGGAATGTTGTTTTAGGGTTTTCCTCATGGTAAACTTTTTCTTAAGAAACAGTCTGGCTTCTCCTGTGTTACTCTCTCAAAGAAGATTATAAATAACAGTTTGCTTGTCTCCCATCTCCGTTTGCCTGAAGTGCTTTGGTTCTCTAATTGTTTCAGTTGTGAACAGGATGATTCTATTTGGGTGTCTTTAGATGAGGTGTGATGTCCTCCATATTCACTGTCCCAACTTTTACCTCCATTGGGGAGAGTGGTGCCGGTTTCCCTGTTGCTGGGTGGAGGGCTAGAAGCAATTTCAACTGTTCTCATTATCACAGAGGTGGAAAGTGGTCAGTCGGCGGGGGTGGAGACTCAGAAACAGGGGATGTGCTGTATGGTTCCTACAGTATGTTACAAGTTTACAGTCTGATGAGGTTTTCAATAAAAATATTTTATACTTTTGAGCTGCCTCTCAGCTACAGATCCTAAAGCCCTGTTTTAGAGATCAAAATACCCACAGATGCTGTGTGCAAATGCCATAGATTCAACAAAAGCTGGTGCAAGGATGGGAAATTGATGGCATACACATCTGTGTAGCTCCCACCAGGCTTTACCACCCACTGACATTTTTCTGGCTACAGAAACTCTATTTGTGACTTGTGCCTTGAGCACTGCTATCTACGAATCAGCAATTCACAAAGCACCCTGTCCCAGGGTCCCCATCTCAGGTATGTGAGATAATGAATGATGATATTTAAAATCAAATGTCATCCCCGCCACTCATTATTACTTATATATCCTGTTAGCAGATCAAAATTCTGTTGGGATATAGGAAGTGTGGGTTTTATATAGAAAGTACTTGGGATGATAGGATCTAGCCTGTGTGATTATGATAATTGGTGTAATACTTTAGAGTAGAGATACTATTCTCACTATCACACATAAGAGTATATAATGTCCTTTCCATCTCCTCTTTTATTTAGACTTAATTGCACAACAACCCTGTGAGGTGGGCTTTATTTCTGAAGGTAAAACAAAAACAAATAAAAAATGACTTCAAATAAAGTATTATCATTGGAGAAAAGGGTTTCATACTACAGAAATAATTTATTTTTGATGTTTGATGGCTGACAGCTTTCAATTCCCCATCTCTCCCCTTTGCCTCACATTTAGGAAAGATAAAAAAAGAAAAAAAAAAGCACCCACCCCCTCAACCATAGTAAATCCCTGAGCCACTTTCCACCTCTCTCTCAACTTTGTTTCACTCTAGATAGAACCTGAGCTCTCCTTGGGAAATCTTTTTGCTCTTTGCTCTGTGAATAGTAGACTTTATTTTGTAGTTGTTATTCCTACATGTCATTCATCCTGACATCCATAAATTCCTGGGCAGGAGCAGCCCAGTATCCAGCAGGCGGTGTTAGGTGCCCAGATAAAACAGGCTTCTTAGTTTTAGATGAGGTAATGGTGTTTTATTCCTTCAAACATGTGGTCATTGCAGACAGCAACAAAAAAGTATTGTACTTACCTCGTGGCTAAGAACTAAAAGATGAACAAGACATCATTTCTGTTCTTCCCTTCAGTAGTAATAGCCTATAGAAGAGGAAGATGTTAAATTAAAAAAAAAATCACAAAATAATGTCATCAGTAGTATGTAAGAGATACTGTGGGAATGCAGAAGAGTGAATGGCTGTTCATCGTGGTTTGCACGGGACGTATACAGAGACATAAAAGCATGAAAGAGAATGGAATGTTGAAAGAACCATATTCAGCCTTATTTGGCTGGAGAACGGGGTGAGTGAGGTGAGATGCTGTTGGCAAGGCCCTTGAAGGCTCTGCTGGTAAATTATCCTGAGGATATTGGTGAGCTATTGAAGGACTTTAAGAAAAGAAATAAAAGGAGACTGTTCCTATTTTAAACAGTTAGCTTTGATGGCAGTGTGGAAGACAGATTGGCATGGAGACAGAAAAGTAAATTAGAAGGACATGGCTTATGTCCAAGTGGTGATTGATGAGGGAGCAGAAGGCAAGCTGAGGACAAAGCACAAACTGACACCCCACAACCCCCTCCCCCCACCAGGTGGGATCTGTGTAACATTCCTCAGGCCCTCCAGGCTGCCCTAAAGCTAAGGGAAGGAAAAACAAATGGTTAACTTACAGAGATCAGAGTCCTGCAAGACCTGAGTCTCCCTCGGTTTACAAATGTCTTAGTGATTTACAAGAAAAAAAAAAGCATTCTTATCAATAATCTAATTTACAGAAGAAAATGTAGATAAAATTAAATGTCCTTATAACTGGTCACCCATTGACAAATACTTTAGGCAGGCAGAGTATAACATTCTTCCAGGAAGCTCCCAGTGGTTCTAATGATTTGCTAAACATTAAGAAAAACAACTTTAGCTTGACAATAGGAAGTCCTCAAGAATCCCTTGAGTCTTTTTAGCATGTGAAAATCCTTTTGGAACCTCCCTTATCTTTACCTCCCCAACCCCAAAGTATATAATCAGCCACTCCTTACAACCCCTGTGCAGCAACTCTTTCTGCCCTTGGGTCCTGCCCCTGTGCTTTAAGAAAACCACCATCTTGCACCAAAGACGTCTCAAGAATTCTTTCTTGGTCGTTGACTCCCGAACTCACCCCACCAAACCTCATCTACATCCAAAAACTACATCGGTGTTGATGATTGAGTCAGGACAAAGACAAAGAAAATGGTCAGAGGAAGACAAACGTGCAAAGAACTGTTCTAGGAGGTGGGGTATATAACGGTGGAAAAGGACAGAGAAATTCTTTGTTTTTATAAAGTTGGCATTCTAATCAGCGTATGAGAGAGAACTCCCTAATATCCATTCTTTGCTTCTCTCCACAAGTAAGAAAACTTGGGAGTTGTAACTGACACATGGCTGCCCAGGAAACAGACTACCTTTCAGCCTTTGTTGCAGGTCCCTCTTAGTCTAGGTGGAACCTAGGTCCTGGCCAGAACATGCCCTTGAAATTAAGAGGCATTCTTTTTCTTCTACTCTCCCCTTTTCTAGTAGCTGGAATGGCCATGCAGTGGTGGGATTTCTTACACCCTGTGGCCCAGGTGAAACCCCAGGGCTGATGAGGCTGCAAAACCAAAGGGCCCTGAGCATGTGACAACTTCATGGAGGCGGCCACACCAGACTGGATTTGAATGTGAATTAAATACAATTCTATTGTTGCTTTGGGTTTCTGTCTGCTATAGCCGCTGAACCTGTATCATAAGTAATACTGGGAGAGATAGACGATTATAGTGGAGGTTTACATGAAGGGGATGCTAAGATCAAGAATCCCACAAAGCAGTCATTTAAAAGTATGAATAAATTATATATGTGTGTTGTATACAGCTGAATCTGTTACGCTTAACATACTATGCAAAATAAGTACTAGCTGTAGTTTGCATGCAAGGAAGAGGTTTACTAAAGGCCCAAGCTAGCCAGTCACTTGCTCCTCAGGCAAGAGAGACCTACTTGTGCAAGGAATTTACACTTGGGGGTGCCAGCCAGGGTGATGAAAGGGAGTCGGGGAGCTAGGTATCTCTTCATTATGTCTTCTCATCTGATGTACTTCCTTATGTCATCTTATTATCAGTTGTATTTATGAATCCTATCTCAAGTAAATTGGTTTTAATTAATAGATTAAGTCTGTTTATTGAAGTGTAAGCTGATTAGAGTAGTGATTATAATAATTAACAGAAGACTATAGGCTGAAACAATGTGAGGAAGGAAGAAAACAAGATGATGGGATACAGAAACTGTGAGCTGAGCAAAGGAATGATACTTTAGGTAAGGTAGCTATGGAAGTCTTCCAAGAAGAGAAGATATTTGATTGATACCCAAATGATAGAAACCAGTTAATCAGCAAAAAGTTTGTGTGTGTGGATGCTTTATAGGCAGAGGAAATAGAAATGTAAATGTCCCGAAGTGGGAAAGAGCCTAGGATGTTTGAATAGGAGAAAGGAGGCCAGTGTGGTTAGAACACAAAAGGCAAGGGAGGGGAAGGCTCTGGCTGGGATTGGAGAGGCAGGGAGCAGTTAGATCACCTGGACACTTACAGGCTAGAGTAAGGAGTTTTGTTGTATCTGAAGAGCAATGAGAAGCCATTACAATGTTTGTAGACAAAAATGTGACATGATCTGAGTTTCAGAAAGTAGTGTTTTGGATATAGGTACAATGTGTAGGGGCAGAGTGGAGGTAGAGACTATTTATTTGTAGGAAGGTAATCTGAAACGGTGACGCCAGAGTAGATGGAAAGAAGTGAAAGAATTTGTGTTGTTTAAAAGGAGACTGATTGGGCGCCTGGGTGGCTCAGTGGGTTAAAGCCTCTGCCTTTGGCTCAGGTCATGATCTCCGGATCCTGGGATCAAGGCCAGGTCGGTCTCCCTGCTCAGTGGGGAGCCTGCTTCCTCTCTCTCTGCCTGCCTCTCCACCTGCTTGTGATCTCTCTCTCTGTGTCAAATAAAAATAAAATAAAAATAAAAGGAGACTGATAGACAGGGCTTGCTGCAGAATGCATGTAGAGGTCTGGGAAAGGGAGAAATCAAGATCCAATGCTATGCTTTTTGCCTGAGCAGCTGGGTTAATAGTGATGCCATTTGTTGAAATTGGAAACACCTGGGGAGAGATTCGGCTGGGGGTAGGGGCGTAAACCAAAAAACTTATTTTATTTCAGGAGAACTTTGGCAAAAATTTCCAAGGGATCTTTTATGCTCCATTGGTTCTGTAGTCAAGCAAGGCTCTTAAATTGGTTACAGTAGTTGTAAGCCATCAAAGAGGCTGACCCTGGGTGCCATCAGGGGAGAGTTAACTCTAACAGCATATTATACATCATTAGTCTACTCATTGTTATCTTGACCAAGAATCAATACCTGACTTCAGTTGTCCCTGAGGATGAGAAACGATCTCTTCCAGTTCAGCTGTAATATAACCAGTATGTTACACATTCCACCCACCTGACTCTTGATCAGGACTTTTTAATTATACATTGCTCTTTATCATTCTTTTTCCTGAATCTTTTGCACCATTTTTGGAACAACAATAACAGAAAAACAAAAGTACAAATACTAAAATACAAATTATTTGTTTTGTCCAATAGAGTGTAGGTGTTGCTTTAAGGAAATATTTCAGTTTTCCAAATACCCAGCACAGATATATTTGCAATCATGCACATATTCATCAACCCTTTTACTTCCTTTCATCACCAAAATGTGAATTTCATCTAAGGTATCAAGAGATTGATTTACTATAGAGATTAATTGATTGTCAAGTAAATCTAGTTCCTCCTCTGGCCAATCAGCTTCCATTGGAAGAACGACATGTAGGGGCTTTAATTTAATTTCCCAATACATCTGATCATTGATACCAGTGTTATAATTTTTTAAAGAAAATTGAATTATTTTTACTAATTACTTCATTATTATACCAAATAGTAGTTACATTATGATTAGGCTAAGATCATTACAGAATGTCAGTTAGAATTAACTTCCCAGTAAGAATAGCCCTTGCCTGTGTAACAAATTATCATGACTTGAAGTATAAATTTAAGGGCCAGATCTCAGTAAGTTCTGATTTCAAGTCTCTTATCGGCATAACCATATGCCCCCCATTTCATACTACAAGACTGTGCTGATAAAGGTTCCTAAGGGACCTTATGTTTTAAGTGATACCTATCTTCCCCCGCCTGTAAAATTCTAGTTAATTGTTCTATGTTTCCAATTTTGACTAACTGCACTATTTGGGTATGTTTGATTTTTTTTATGTGTAGGGACTTGGCAGTTGGTGAGCACCTGAACAAACTATGTTCTCCATTTAAGAATTTTATCCCATGGGCGCCTGGGTGGCTCAGTTGGTTAAGCAACTGCCTTTGGCTCAGGTCATGATCCTAGAATCCCGGGATCGAGTCCCACATGGGGCTCCCTGCTCAGCGGGGAGTCTGCTTCTTCCTATGACCTCTCCCCTCTCACTCTCATTCTCTGTCTCGCTCTCTCAAATGAATAAATAAAATCTTAAAAGAAAAAAAAGAATTTTATTCCTTGTACTTTTGCTACCAATGCCCTGGATGATCGTGCTAGGTATCTCTTCATTATGTCTTCTCATCTGATGTACTTCCTTATGTCATCTTATTATCAATTGTATTTATGAATCCTATCTCAAGTAAATTGGTTTTAATTAATAGATTAAGTCTGTTTATTGAGGTGTAAGCTGATTAGAGTAGTGATTATAATAATGGAAGTCATTATTGGGTAGGAGAATATATGTGTCAGGGAAGCAAGGTATAGAAGTAGAAGTGGCTTGCTCACCATTCATTACTCTGTGACTTGCTTCCATCTGAAGGAACATACTTAACAGTCCCTCTTTGGATAGCACGGATCTGCTTCCCATATTTGTACTCTAGTAGGTTAACTATCTGTTAAATTTTTTATATTTTTTTTATATATTTATATATTTTTTATATTTTATATTTATTTTTATAAAGCTGTGTAATCTGTCCAGGCCACTTGCCGTTCTTTTCCTTATTCCTGAAACAGCATTCCTTTTAAGCAGCAAGCTTACCTTATTCCTTTTAAGCAGCAAGGAAAGGCCAAGACATCTTTTCTTTAGTATGACTCTTTGTATTAGGGTCAAATATGGCTTATCTTATAACTTCGAGATTTGTGCCAACTTTCCCAGTATTCATTTAAAGCATTTTGGCCATGCTACTTCCTTGAACAAACATGTTATTATCATAGAATGTGTATTCTATTATAATGTATTGCTGAACTACAAGTTGAGTATATATTTTGGAACCAAAAATGTTGAGTTCCCTATATAGGTATTAGTGATCTCCAAATATATTTTGTTTGAATATGTGTATTTGTAGGTGGAGGTTCAATACATTGTCAGATTTTTGAAATGTTAAGAATTACTGTTCTTGGATAATTCCTTTGCTACTTGTATCGATGTTATGACAGTTATTCAATGGATCACTCATGCCTCAAATATTTATCTCCATATTACTTTCCAAGATTGAGAGTATAGTGTGTGAAAAAAAAAATGATGGCCTTGGGGCATTGTCAAGCAATGGGAAATATTAGTCTTAACTCAGGAGCAAGACTAGATGTAGAGATGTAGAGATTTGTAAGTCTTGAGAGATAAAATGAATTTTTTATAGCTAGGGAAATGGAAAATCCCCAAAGGAATTTCTAGATTGAGAAAAGGACAACATTTGGAAGGAGGGGAAAGACAAAGAATGAGTGAAGACAATGGAGTATGAGCAGCGCCGACAGTACAGAAGTAAGGAGACCTGAGCTGGGAAAGATGGAGCGGTTAAGGTTTTCATGCTGCAGATAAGTCAACTGAAATAAGGGGAGGGAATGTGAATTGAGTCTGGCGATTAGGAGACCAAATTGTAATGACTTCCTGTTACTCCACTTTCAGCTCTATGCATCTAGTGGTCAGGGTTCCCAGATGGGGGACACTCCTACATTATGTAGTGCTGCTAAACTTAAAACCATAGCTACTATCTGGTCACTTTGGTTTCCTTTTGTCAGTAAACCAGTAAGCAAAAAAGAAGTTGCCATATTGACAGGGTTAATAGACTCTAATCATCAAGGGAATATAAGGCTTCTGCTAACTAATGGAGATTGGAAGCACAAATACCCCAAACAAGTCACAGAGTAATGAATGGTGAGCAAGCCACTTCTACTTCTATACCTTGCTTCCCTGACACATATATTCTCCTACCCAAGGCTGTATAACCATGTAATGGTGATTGGTTTTAAGTATATACCTCATTCTAGAGGGTAATGCCCCATCCTACAATGGTGTCAAACCCACACTGGCACCTCAGTCACAGCTTTTGAGTCTATTACTCTCCTTTCTAATGGAACTTCTAGATGGTGTGGTTGCAGTAGGATCAGTGTCCAGGGCCCTCAGTTATTTCCTTTCTACCATTTTGCCTCTGCTATAAAATGATCCCTTGGTCCAAGTTAATATTATGTGGGATTCCAATCTGGTCATCATATACTTTAATCCTTGGATAGTGGGCTGGCTGAGATATCGTGGGTGAGAAAGGCAAACCCAGGCCAAGAATGTTTGTTCTGACTAGATTAAACACAATTTTTTCCTAAGTGAAAGGTGTCATGTGTAATCAGTTTGCTACCAAGTGGCCTCTTAGTCTCCTTGGGGGATGATCTCTGCATTGTTCTCTGTTGCTGGCAGGCCCAATATTGAGCAGCAGTGGTTACTAGATAAGGTTTCAAGAGGAGGAGTCCATTAATCTTTTAGATCCATTCATATTCTCCATCTCTACTACTCTGGCCACTCTGTTCATAAGACCACTGATGAGTCTACAAGGTGCCCAAGTACTGAGACTAGCTGACATTTTCTGGCCAAGTCATCCTTGTTTTTAAGGTTTCTTCTGCAGTGGATTCTCTCTGGTTGGCATGAAAATGCCATAGGACAATCTCCACACTTGGCGCCTACTCCCATAGGCCCATCCACATGCCTCTTACCCAGACCTCCTTATACCTAGTCTTCATATCTTGCTTGTTTCAGGGTCCTGATCAGTCAGTCAGCCCAGTCATTAAACCATATATCCCAATTCCAGGCCACTTTTCTTTTTCTTTCCCTAATTGGTATTTTTCAGTGCTACTCTTAGTGTAACAGCAATTTATTTTCAGCTTATACCCCAATACTGGCCTCCATTCATGTGCCAGTCTTGAACTTTTCCCTCCATCAGCTGGTCATAGAAAAGCCTCCATGTGTACATAGCTGTGAAATAGGGGAGAAGCATTGCTATAGGAGTGACAGATGACATGGGAATTAGGGACATATTTGTGCCATTCCCTTATACTCTCTAGACTGGCTCAAATTTGATTCTAGGTGTGTCTCATCCCTGTTATGATGCATGGCTGCTGGGGTCACCTGACCTTTTGATTTGTTGGGTCTGTTAGTATCATAGGTGTGCTGGTAAATATTTAATAGTCATCTCCGAAAAATACCACCCTAATTTGTAGCATTTGCTGAGTTTTGTGGTATAAATATTCCCACCATGGCTGATTATAAGCTTCCAAAATAAGGTCAAAGGGAGATGTGCTGGTAGAAATTTTCTCTAGTATATCACGATATCTAGCTGGTGATAGAAGTTTTGGCCACTTGATGTCACTTGGGGTCCCATAGTTTGATGCTCCCCAGTTTTTCCTGGGGTCCAATGTCATGCTAGGAGTGGTTTGTTGATAGTTTATACTTTCCTGCCACAGATGTCATTGCTCTTCTCTAGAATCCTAGGAATGTGTATTGTATATATTTTGCCACCACAAATAATTCTAGTACTATGAGTGATGTGGACCAAGCAACAATCCTTGACCTTATGCAGAACCTACCTTGCCTTGGGCTCCACTCAAGACTAACAGCTTTCTACATCATCTGACAGATGGGTCATAGCAGTATTTTCAAGCATTCATTTTCAAGCTGTCTCTCAGACTAAAGAAGGCTGTTAAGCATTCTGGTTCTTTTTTAAAAAAGTGCTAGGAGCTGCAAAGTAAAAACTTATAACTTATCCTGTACTTTTGACTACCCCATGATGCCCAGACACTGGACCCCTAGACACTTTGCCTATGTGACAGGCTGCTAAATCTTTCTGGGTTTTGTCTCCTTCTGGAATATGCATGTCTTTCTAAGGTGTCCAGAACACTTGCTACTTCCTGCTCATCGGTTACAGCTAACATGACATCATCAATGTAGTAGGCCAATGTGATTATCTGTAGAATGTCCATCTGGACCAAAGGCTCTTCTGACAATATTATGACAGAGCACAAAAGAATTGACATAGCCCTGGGGCAAGACTGTGAGTGTGCACTGTTGTCTGTCCATGTGAATGTGATCTGCTTCTGATTCTTCTTCCTTGATGTAAATGAGGAAGAAAACATTTGTCTGTTCAATGGTGACATACCAAGTAGTCAAGACTATTAATCTGCTCTGGTAAATATACCTGGTGTATTTGGTAAAGGAGCTTTACTTGAGGTGAACGCTTGGTTAGCTTGTGGTAGTCGATTATAGTCTTCTGTAGATTATTTAATTACCACAGGGACAAGACTAATATATTAATAGGGTCCTACTTGGGACCACCATTCCTATATCCTTTAAGATTTTGAGAGTGGCACTGATTTTTGCTATCCCTTTGCGATGCTATTGAGGGTTGGACTGCATCCTCCAAAAGATGTTTTGGAGTCCTAACCCCTTGTACCTGTGAATGTGACTTTATTTTGAATGAGCGGCATTGCAGATGTAATTACTTAAGATGAGGTCATGCTGGAGGAGGGTGGGCCCTGAATTTAATGTGACAGGTGTCCTTATAAGAAGATGGAAATTTAGACACAGATACAGATATCCAGGGAAGACAGATAGAGGGAAGATAGACTGCAGCAGAGACTGGAGGAGTTACGCGGCCACAAGCCAAGGAATGCCTAGGGGCTGCCAGCGCTGGAAGAGGCAAGGAGGGATCCTGCCTTGGAGACTTTGGATAGAGCATAGCCCTGCTGACATCTTAGTTTCAGACTTTTAGCCTTCAGAACTGTGAAAGAATAAATGCTTCTCTCTCTTTTTTTAAGATTTTATTTATTTATTTGACAGATTGAGAGAGAGAGACAGCACAAATAGGTAGAGCGGAAGACAGAGGGAAAGGGAGAAGCAGGCTCCCCACCGAGCAGGACCCTGGGATCATGATCTGAGCCGGAGGCAGCACTTAACTTAGCCACCCAGGCACCCCTAAATTTCTCTTTTTTAAAGCCACCCAGTTTGTGGTACTTCACTATAGCAGAACTAGGAAACTATGGCAGACTTAGTAGCAAGTGTTTCCATCTGCCAGTTGCCAAGTATATTCATTCCAGTTATATGTTTGGAAACCAGGGAAATGACCATGACCATCAGGACTCACTATAGGATGAACATAGTTGGAACTCAAGTTTCTTAGCTGACTCTCCTATACCTCTACTCTTAATGAAAGCTCATGATGGTTGGTGTTTGGGATCTTTGGCTATCAGTTCATTCTGTAAGCAATAGTTTTGAAAAATCTGAGTAATCCACAGAGCTAACAGTGGTATTGCAAGATCTTTCCCTTTCTTTAGTTGATGTGTTATGGGTAAGAGAACTGGGCATATGAACATAGCTCTTCACTGGGGGCAGCTGACCTCAAACTTTTGCTCATGTCTCCTTGATCCCTATTGCCTGCTTGTGTGTATCCGTGTACAGACACATGTACGTATGGACTTTATTTTGGCTATGTATCTTTCTTGCTCCTAACGATGAAATGTTTTATAAGCCATTTCCATAAATTTCTGTGGGTCAGGCCTTTCTGACTCATTCTGGACTTGTCCCAGTTCATAGTAATTCTGTCTACCTTCCTTCTGAGGGGTATATGCTGCCAATGATGTCTGCTATTCTTGGGTTCTATCATCCCCATTGCTATCAGGGTATGCAGTACTAAATAAAATCTCCTGTCATTATTCCTAGCCTGTTGAATGATGTGATGTCTTTCTAACTCTGCCTTGATAGAGGGAGTGTCTCCTGTGGCTTCCTAAGGAACATGGTTAGCTGCAGGGTTTTTGCCTGATAGAGTGGACCTTATGCATGCTTCTCTGAGCTTTTAAACCCTTCCTCCGTACTTTGATATAGGAATTGTGGCATCTCTATGTTGTTTAATATAGGCCTTTGCCTTTTTCAGGTGTTCAGGGGCCATTCATTCCAATAGCCTGTTACAACTGGCATCAGTACCTTTTCTGGGGTACTCAATCCTACATCCCTGGAAAGTACCACCATACTGACAACTCACCCTAATTCAGCTTTATTTCCTGCTTCCTCTTGACCTAGCTCCACCATAAACCATTCCTATTTCCTTAAGGTAGCATCTTTTTAGGCATACACTTTTTCTTCTGCTTTAGCTGGCTCAGCACTTCCTAAATCAGTTTATACTGCAGTTTGACTTTAATTATGAGCCAAGAGAGGAGGTGAGGCAAATCATGAAAAGGGCAAGAAATATCTTCTAAGACGCTTGCCTCATTGGAGGCCTTTGTAGCATTTCAGGCATGTGTGTGTGACTAGCTCTATCTTCTGATAAGGGGAACTGTCCATTTCTTTAGGCTCATAGGATTCAGAATTTGAGGACTAAATATTTGAGATTTTCTTTCTCTCTCTCTTTCCCTCTTTCTCTCTTTCCCTCCCTCCCTCCCTCCCTCCC